>CAJVPI010000571.1:0-26290 GCA_910592345.1 Paraglomus brasilianum
TCTGTTGCCTTTTAATATTCGAACTGTCTAAGCATCTGCTCGGTTTTTAGCCTCGTCGGAAAAAAGAAATTTAAAAAATTATGCTCAACACTAACTTGAACAACCCTCAATTATTCCAATATCCCCAACAAAATTACACTTGTGATAAGTGTGGTGGGGATTTCCAACGAACTATTACTTATTCTCCTGCCTCGGATAAACAGGAATTAGGTCAGCATCCTACTTATTGTTCTAAATGTGTAGAGCCTAGTTTACTAGTCCCAGTAGTTAAGAAAAAAGCCAAAATCAAACCCAAAAAAAACACCGTGGCTTATTATCAATGCATGTCGGCTTGTTGTCAAGAAGGAATTAGCCCCAAAAAGATTACTCAAATTGCTCATGAATGTAAACAGAATAGTTTCGGTATTCTCAGCCAAAGAACCCAAGAGATTCAAAAGTTAAACCAGGCCTATCAGCAAATTGGGATTTGCTTGACTAATTTGTTGCAACCGATTAAGGAAGAATAAAATGGACTGCACTTACTGATTTTATTTGTGTTTAGCCCTTTGTGGAGTAATTCTCGCTATGTTAGCCATGTTTTTTAACTATTCCTTAAAACTAGACTGACGCACGGCTAAACTAGAAAAAAAGAATGGTAAAGAACAAAAGCAGATTGACGAGTTAAAAAAAGAAGTGGAGCAATTAAAGAGAAATGGATAAATGCCTCTTCTGTCAAAAGAGAAGACCCATGTTTGGTTCTTGATTATGCTGATGATGTTCTTTAACCCAATTGCCTTGAAAGTAAAGAAGTATCTAGGGGAGTGTGGCACGACTGGCAAGGCCGGGGACTGTAAATCCTTTTGATGGAGGTTCAAATCCTTCCACTCCCACCAATTAGAAATAATCGCTGGTTATTCGGTTTACGAAAGAAATAATTAATTACTAATCATGACTAAAAAAAACCAAAACTTAGTAAAAAAAAGTAAATCTGTCGAAGATTTAATTACCAAGACTTCTTCATCAGAAAAAGAAGCCCGAATTACTCACTTAGAACAGCAATTAAGTCAAACTCAGGAACAATTAACCAATTTACAAAAAAGTTTGGGTAATCATGAACCTAGTTTATTAAGAAAAGCGAGAGAAGAATTAATTACTATTCGCCAAAGATTACAAGAGTTATTTCCGAATCAGACTTCGGCTAAACCGAGTGAACTATTAGAGCAATTAATTACTCAGCGGGAAGAACTGACTGATAAATTAAATGAATTACGGATTAATAACTTGAAACAGAAAGATTACTTTCCTAAATACCAACAAGAACAAAAATTAGTTCAGCAGTTAAAACTCCAATTGGCCCAACTCCAAAAAGACCTAACCATCTCTCAACAAGACCTCAAATCTGCCCAAAGAATAATTGAATTACGAACTCTTAATTTAGATAATAGCAAAGACCAAAAAAGCCCTTTTGATTACTGAGTTTTAATTAGATTTGGCTTACTAGCACTAATAGTTTATTTATCCTTTAACAATCAAGAAAAACAATATGACAAGCATTAATCCTAAAAAAGTCGTTAGAGAATGACTCGAAGAAAAGTGAAATCGCTATGTTCAGCACCCCATCGAAAGAAAAACCGAACAAATGGAAAACCAAGTTAGACAAACCTTTGATACTTATTCCAGCAAAGCCAAAGAGAAAGTAAGTATTTACTCCGATAAAGCCAAAACTACGGCTTATAAGCCAATTGGTTATTACCGACAACAAAAGACTTTCCATCGCGGATTGTTTTGGATTGCGGTTGGTTTATTGATTGTCCTGTGAATAATCAGTGGAAGTTAAAGTAATATGAATAAGGAACAAGTAATAATAATTGCTCTGGCAGTTTTGGTAATTTATCTCTATTATCAGCAAAATCAGCCAAATATTAAGAGTAATAGCCAAGAAATTCAAAACTTAAAACAGCAAATTCAGCATTACCAATCCCTCTACCAAAAAAGAGTAGCCAAAGACTTAGAGGCTGAAACCTTAAATTCCGAGTGAGAAAGCCGTTATAATCAGTTAGAAAACTTAAACAATCAAACTAACCGCGAAAAAAATGACCTTGCTAAATATCAAGTTTTAATGGAAAAAAAGGTGGGGGACTTAGAAAAGCAATTAGTTAATTTAGCCAAACAGAAAATTAAGGGTAAGAAGGAGGCTGAGAGGTTATTATCAGAATTAGAAAGCAATTGACAACAAAACAAAACCCAATGAGAAGAAAAAATTCAAGGACTAAAAAACCAACTTACTAACCAGCAAAATCTGGTAGCCAATAAAGACCATTTTATTCAGACTTTAGAGACTAATTTAACCCAGAACAAGCAACAGTTAGAAAAAGTTAACCAAGAATTAACTGCTGAATTAGAAAAGAATCAGGAACTAACAACTAAGTGTCAAGAAATTAGCCAATTGGAACAAGCCCGTTTAACTCTGGAAGCCGAAGCTACTCGTTTACAGCAGGAAATAAAGGAACTCGCCCAAAAGAATGAGAAACTAACTGAGGACTATAACCAGACGCAAACTAATCATCATGAACAATTAAGAAAAATCAATGTCTTATTTGATGAGAATGCTGCTAGTTATGAAAGGATTGATTTTGAGGGGTTATATAGTTTATTAGAAAAAACTCGTGATAATCGACAACTTACTCATAAAGTTTTAAATCAAATTGATAATTATTTAGAAAATAATTTTTAAACCTATGCCTAACTACAATTTAGCAGAATTTAAAGCCTGACTCAATAAAAAACCCAAACACAAAGAAAATTTACAACATTGAGAAGAATTCTCTACCCTCTTATATTGAGATTTACAAATTAATTGGGAAAACCTGGATAATTATCAATCTTTTCTCCAAAAAATAAAGGCTAGTGGTGAAGGAAATATAAAAAGGTATCTAAAAGTGATAGACAAATATAAACAAGAGAGAGAGAGAGAGAGAGAGAGAGAGAGAGAGAGAGAGAGAGAGAGAGAGAGAGAGCAAACCCCGCCAACTAACATGCTAAACACCATAAAATCTTTACTCGAAAAATTAAAACAAAATCAAAATAAATGACTAATTATTAGTCAACAGCAGGCCTTAATTCGCGATGCGGTAGAAAAATTTATGTTGGATGAATCCACACTTACTTCCCAAAACAGCCACTTCCAATTTTGTGATGACAGGATACAAGAAATTAATTTACAAGAAAAACAGTTGAAAATTTTAGAAAGACAAAAAAAAGACAATCTTTCTATTGAAGACATCGACCAAAAGATTGAACAAACACAAAGAACTTTGCAAAGTCTAAAAGACGCCGTCAAAGAAGCCCGAGAGGCCTGAGAATCTCAAATCACTCAACACCAAAAAAATGTCGATCAATGTAAAGTTGTTTTAGCCAAATTACCAGCTACTACTGAACCAGTTTCTGCAGAAATTCTGGAACAGGACCAAGCATTCTTTACCAACTTGCTAACTGTTTTAGAAAATATCTTAAAGAAATTAGGAAAGCAAGAACATTTAGAGTCAGAACTTATGGAGATTAAAAAACAAAAGGAAGAATTAGAAGTAAAACTAACTGAGTCTGAAACTGATATCCAAGAATTACAAAATAAAGACTTCCAAAAAAGCCAAGACTTAGAAAACCAACAAGAAGCAATTAAACAATTACAATCAAAAATTACTCTTTTAGAATCGCAAAAAAACTCTTACCAAGAAAAGTTTAATAACTCTCTTCAATTTATTAAGGAGGTTCGGAAAAGTTTAGCCCAAGGTGAAGAATGAAAGCCTAAATTAGCCAAATAATTAACTGTTATGAAAAGAAAAAGTATGAAAAAAACAATAGTCGTTAAGACTTTAAACATTATCAAATAATTATGGGATGAGGGGATTTTGGCCTTGGCCTACTGGAAACGGCTTTTGATGTAGCCGCTGATTGAATTCCGGGAGGAGGAGCCATTAAAAAAGGTAAAAAGAAATTAAAAAAATGGTCCAAATTAGGCAAATCAGGAGCCAAATGGGCTGCCAGAGGTGTCGGAACAGTTAAAGATTACTTTGCCGGAGGAGGTGATGGTTTGGGTGATTTTGCTCTTAATGTTGATAATCAAATAAAAGACGGCTTGAATAAATGTAAAGAAGACATTGAAGCCCAAGGCAAAGCCCTTCGTGGTGAAATGCAAGGCATTAAATCCGAACTAGAAGGAGCCTTAAAACAACAAGGAGAAAAATTTGACGAAGAAATAAGAAAACAAGATGCCAAAATTGCTGCCTTATCCGGAGAACAAAAAAGACAAGCCGAAGAGACTAAAAGAGCCTTACAAAAACAAAAGCAACAGTTAGAACAAGCCATTAATGAAGTGGAAGAAAAACTGATGCAAGCCCACAATAAGTTGGAAAAGGAATTGGATGAGTTTAAAAATCAAGTCAACGAAAGATTTGAAGAATGTGAGAAAAAAATCTTAGAAAATAAACGCCGTATTGAGGAAGAAAGAATTAAACGAGAAGAAGAAATTAGAGAAGTTAAGGACAAGATAAAATTCACTAACACCAACTTAGAAAATCTTCGTAAAGAAAAAGAAGAACTAGCCGACGAACAATTAAGATTTAAAAACCAAATTGACCAAAAAACAGTTCAAACTCAACAATCCTTTGAAGACTTGGAAGCAGAATATCAATGCAAGACCAAAATACTGGAAGCCCAAATCGAAGATAATCAAGAAACTATTGAGGAATTTAATGAGCAATTAAATAATTTTCAACGAGAGCAAGCCTTCCAAAGAGAACAACAGGAAGAACTTTGAGAAAATTTACAAGAACAATCAGATATTTTACACTTCCAAAAACACCAATTAAACTTGGTATCGGAAAGAATGGAAGAAATTCACGAGGAAGTTCACGACCGCATGAATAAAATCCAAACTCAACAGGATAAATTAGCCAAAAGAACCGAAGAAACTCATAATTTAGCCCAAGAAACCGTTAAAAAAGTCGATAAACTTACTGAGGAAGTATCTAATATAAGTAAAAAGACTTGGGAATTAGAGCAGCAAATTGAGAAAAATAAGCAAGACATTCAGCAAGTCAAAGAAGAAGCCAAATGAGCCAACGAAAGACTAGACAACTTAATTAAATCTCAACAATTATTAGATTTTTCTGCTGAACAATCTGTGATTAAAAAAATTGAAAAATCCCTTGAACTCAAAGCCGAAGAGGCCAAATTGCTAGCCACTTTAAACTTATTAAAAGAAACCAAACAATTAATCCCGTTAGAGTTTAGCGAAAGAGAATGAAAAGTTGGCATCAAAGAAGGTGCCGAAAAAGACATGCCTCGTCCAGAAGGATTTCCATTAAGTCCTAACTCATCCTGAGCCAAAATTTATACTTCCGAGCAACTAAGGGAATGAGGCTGAGACACTAGACTATTAGGAGAAAATGAAACCGCTCCTTTAACTGATGAGGAAAAAAGAAAACCTGAACAAGTTGACCCCTCTTCAAACCAGAAATCAGAAGAACAAGAAGAGCAAAAGGAAAATAATAACTCTCTTTTAGAAAGATTTACAGAATTAGAAAAAGAAACTTTGACAAGATTACAATCCATTCAACAAGAAGTTAATCAGAAATTAGAAGAAGTTGAAGAACAAACTCCTCCTTCCAAACGCTCTGCTCAGTATGACAAAAAAATTGAAACAGTTCAGCAAAAAATAAACCGATTAAATGCCGAAGTATTTCAAAAGGAGCAGGAAACTAAAAAAGCCACTCAAAAAGCATTAAATAGTCCTACTATTCAGAATAAAAAGGAATTACAGCAAGCCAAAGAAGAAGAAAAGCAAGTCCAAAAACAATTA
This sequence comes from Paraglomus brasilianum, assembly GCA_910592345.1. Lineage (NCBI taxonomy): Eukaryota > Fungi > Glomeromycota > Glomeromycetes > Paraglomerales > Paraglomeraceae > Paraglomus > Paraglomus brasilianum. Next base: position 5,840 of record CAJVPI010000571.1, read on the forward strand.
GAAAAGGCTGAATCTGAATTAGAAACTTTGGAAAGGCAGCAAGAATTTGAGGAAGAATTAGAGGAAAAAGAAGCCGAAATTGCTCAAATCGAACAGCAAGAATTAGAAAAAAAATGAGAAGAAGTTCAAAGTCTTTCTAAACAAGTGCTAGAAGAACAAGAGGAAGAAGAACCCGAAGAATTATTACCCGAAGAAAAAGAGTTGGAAGAAAAATTGGAAGAATTAACTCAACAATTAAATCAACAAGAGCAAGCCCAAGTTGCTTCTCAAAAAACAATGAGTTATTTCATGCTATACTTGATTATTTTCTTATTGGAATACATTGTTTATAAAAGAAATGGCTTGCCAGGCTTAGTAGTTCTCAATATTTTTCTCCTGTTAGTTTACCAAAGAAAAGACCAACTTTTAGAACATTACGAACACCTTTACAATTGATTACTGATTATTGCTTATGTGGTAGGGAATGTCTTGACTTATAATGCGGTTGAAAATCCAGACTATAAATGACCAGCCGTTATCGGTTATAATCTCTGCATTGCTGGTATCTATGCTTACAATTGATATCAGCAACATGCTATTAACTTAAAGATAACTAAAACTCGGCAGGCTATCAAGAAGGCCGAAACCAAACTAGCCGAAAAGAAATTAAAAATTAAGGAGCAAGAAATTCACCAACAAAAAGAAACTTTACAAAAAGCAACCGAGGTAGAAGAAAAACTAAAAGAAGCCCAGAGTAATTTAGATAATTCACCAATGACTTGGGAAAAGATAAAGACTAAATACCCAGAATTTGCCAATAAGTCTACCTTTCTAAAAGAATTTGAGAAAGTTGACCGAATACTGGTTCAGGAAAAGCAAAAAGTTAGTCATGATTTGGAAAATAAACTAAATCGATTGCCAATCCTTTTGGATGAAGAATTAAACTTATTAAGGCAATTATTCCTAACTAGGGAACAATTTACGGTTCTGGCTACCCGAGCAAACCAATATTTAAGTTTAGAAGAAAAAGAAGAAATCCAAAAAAATTTCTTTTCTTTCCCATCAGACTTAAAATTACGACTAATTAACTCTGGTTTAAATAACTTAGAAATCAATACCCTAGAAAAGAAAAAAAAGTTTGTCGAATTAAATCACCTAATCCACCAAGAAAAAAATAATTTCGGTCTAACAGTTAAAGAAAAAGAAAATATTCTTCGCTTACTAATTACTAGTTTAGATTTAAGTTCCGAACAAAGGCAAAGTTTAGAAAATATGGGAGTTAGTTTTTTTGATGCTACTCATTGAGAAGTTAGCGAAGAACAGAGAAATAATTTATTGGATTTTGGTCTAAGTAAACTAGAATTAATGGAGGAACAACAAGAAAGTTTACTCAATACCGACCAATTTAAAACTTTTTCTCTTACTGAACCACAAAAAAATATCCTCCAAAATCTATCCCCTTTAATCAAAAAGGATAAACATTCAGAAAAAAGTTTAAAAATTCTTCATTCTTTACAGTTAAAATCTTCTGCTCTTTCTTTCTTAGTAAATGAGGAAATACTACCGAACCCTAATTTAGACTTTGGCGAAACTAAAAGCCCTTATCTGCCTTTAAAAATTAAGTTTTTAGAGGGAGAGCAAAAGATATTGCGGGAACAAGCCAAAGTCAAGGAAAGAAAACTAAGAGAAGAAGAAATTCAAGAACAAAAACTTTCTATCATCCGTTCTTTACTAACTCTCTCTCAGAAAAGGGAAAAAGGGCAAAGTCTAAATATTAGTCTGCCTTTGGATAGTTGAGTAAATAGTGGAGTTTTACAGACTTATCAGAAAAATATTTTACTCACCCTTGGATTTAAAACAGTTCCCAAATATAACTACTGGCAATTACTAATTTTTGCCGTAGAGAACTTTACTGATTATTCTTGGGATGACTTCTTATCCGAAAACGTCGATTTAGCCGAAGATTATCAAAACTACTTAAATTCCTTAACTAACCAAGAAATAACCATCAACAAAACCATTTGAGAAAAATTTGTTTCTTCCAAAAGTAAAAAAGAACAAGAAATTTTTAAGGATTTAAATTTGGAAGAACTAATTAACGAAAAGATAAATCAAGCCTTAACTAGTCATCAACCGAGAGAAGTGTTTTATGATAGCCAAGAAGAATTCTCCGAGACCGAAGAAACCACCGACCCAAAACCAACTCCTTCCACTTCTCGTTATGATAACTTACTTGACAATTTAAGCAAAGAAGATGCCGAACGGCAAAGAAAAAAACAAGAATACGAAGCCAGTAAAAAGAAATTCCAAGAGCAAGAGAGATTAAGAAGAGAGCAAAAGTTAGCGGAAAAAGACCAAAAACTAAAAGAAGATGAGGAAAGAAGAAGACAAGAAAGGGAATTAGCCGAGCAGGAGGAAAAGAAACGCAAAGAAGCAGAAGAAGCAAGAGCCAAAGCCGCCCAAGAAGAACAAGAATCTTACTTAAAAAGAAAATTGGCAAATGCCGAAGAAGCCAAAAAGCGAGCCGAACAAGCCCTCGAAAATCAAAAAAAAGAGAATGAAATTCAAGAGAAGAAAAAGCGGGATGAGATTGAAAAACTAGAAAAAGAAAATCAAGAAGAACAGAAACGATTGGCTAAACAGGCTGAACTAATTGAGGAAGAGAAACAAAAAAAACTTGCGGCAATTGCCTTAGAGGATGAAGAACAGCGACAGTTAATTGAGAAAAGGGCTAACGAAGAGAAAGCCCGAATTCAGGAAGAAATGAATGAAAAAAAACGGAAGAATGATGAAGAATTGAAAAAGAAAGAAAATGCTCTCTTAAAAGAAAAGCAAGAAAAACAATTAGAGTTAGAGAAATTGCAAAAAGAAGTTGACTTACAAAACCGAATTGCTGAGGAAACTAAACGAATAGCCAATCAGCAAGTGCAAATATTAAAAAACAATCGGGATAGAGAAAGCCAGTTAAGAACTTATCGAGAAAACTTATGAAACGAAGTAAAAGACTATTATTGAGCCGACAATGAAGCAAAAGACGGAACTAGAAATCCTCAAATAACTAGTGGAGGTTATTTAAGAAACTGGTTAAATTCTCATCCTTACATGAAATTTAATCTAGTATTTGGCGACCAATACAGTATTAACTGAACCAATAACAAATGAAGAATAGCCATGAAAGCCTTTTATGGAGTGGCTGGCAATTCTTTTGTTGACCAGTATGAATTCAAAAGATTATTAGACCAAAAAGTTCAGAGTTTAGACTTCACAGATAGTATTAATGTTTAATTACTCTGATAAGTTAGGCTCTTTTCAAATGAATTTACTAATTATCCAAGAAGTAAGATAGTAAAAAATAGTCCAAAAGATAACTAAACTTAGGAATCAAATGACTAGAAGAATACCAGAATATAATCGCATGGCTTTGGCAAAAGCCTTTAAATCTCCTCTTAAAAAGTCCTTAGTAGTTGCATCCTGAACTTTTTGGGAAAGCCAGTTTAAAGGTTTAGCCGCAATCCCTTTTTTAACTTTGTTATCAATGGCTTCTACTTTGGGTCAATTTTCTTCTAATTTTTCTTCACTAACAAAAATTCCTTTACCGAGAATTCAAGTGTCAGTAATATTTACTCGCAAAATGGCTCAGACAATTAAATAGGCAAATAAAAGTCCAAGTATTCAGGAGATAAGAGAAATTCTGCTTTCTCTTTTTTCTTTAATTTTTTCTAATTTCGTCATATTTTTAGGTTAATACCTAATAAATAAATTGCAATACAAAATACTTATTAGACAAGAGGAGAATTACCTCCTCTTTTTCTTACTTTCAAACACTATTCCCAAGATTATTAACAGAACTAAAACCACTATTCCACCAATTATTCAACCTTTATATTTTTCTCAAAAGTTAGAAACTTGCTCTTTGGTTTCTTTATTAGAGTGCTTATTTTGGCAAGTAGTGCCACAGAATTTTTTACCATCTTTTTCCACTAATATATCCAACTTTTTACCACATTCGGCACATTTAAAACCGTAGTAATCATACATACAACTTTTAGAGCAAAATTTTTTGTCATCATTTTTATCAGGACTGTAATGATATTGTCCCGTTATGGGTTTTAAGCATTTATCGCAGAGGGTCATATTATTTAGGTGGGATTTGGATTTGAGCCATTTTTTTCTCAAAATTTATTCTTTCTCTTTCCAGTTTGCCCCTGAGTTCATTAGCTTCTCTTTTTGTTTCTTCATATGCCAATTCAAGCTTTTCCTGCTCTTCTTTTATTACAGGAGCTTCACTTTCTAATTGATCAAAAAATAATTCTACCTTTCGCCTTATTAATGTAGACAAGAGAGTTTTCACATTACTTTGACCTTCTTCTCCCAAACTTTCTATATTGACTTCTTCATTTTCAGAAGGTTCAGTAGAATCGTCATAAGAAATTGATCCTCTTTTTCATTCTTTTAGTTTTTCTGAAAAAGGTTTAAGGATGTCTTTTAAGTTTTCAAAAACACCGCTTGTTTGTTCTTCGTCAAGCTGCTCCCTGAATCTAAAATCACAATCCTTGATCCTGTTTACTAAGTCTTTTTTCAAGAGTAGCAACCTTTTCTCTTTTTCTTCTTTAACCTTACTTACAATTTTTTCTTCGTATATCTTTTGTGTAATAAGTTTGATGATTTCAGAACCGACTTCGGTTGTATCGCCAACTAGGCGTATCACAAGTCCAATTGGTTTTCCATAGATACCTTTAAGAAAGATTAAAATAGAGTCATTAGAATTTTCCATCCAGTCTTTTCCTGCCTGAGAAATGTTTTTGCCAACTTCTGCTGAAAGTTCACAACTTTCAACACGCTCAATCAGTGTTTTTACATAATTAAATACTTCTTTTTTTAGTTCTTCCCTTCATCGGATAAAAATATTCATCTTTTCTATTCATTCTCCAATATCTTTACACTTTTCTTCTAATTCCATCAATTCTTTTTCATTTATTCACCTGATTCTTTCATTCAAATCTCCTGATTTGGGTTTACAACTTTCTTCGTTTTGATATGATTGTAAGTGGTTTAGCAATATTTTTCTAGAAATTTTGCGGGTTTTTTTGTTATTATTATTTTCTCTTTCTCCCCTTTTTCCCTTAATATTTATTTGTGGATTATCGACATGTACAACTCTTTTATTGCATAACTCAATCATTTCAGTGATAGCTTCGTTGCTTTCATTAAGCAAGGAATTAATATCATTATCGCAATCTTCTTCTTCCTCAAAATTAGGAAAATTGGTGCGAACCACTGAAATACGGCTAACTATATTTTCATCAAAAAAGATTTCCCGTAAGTATTTAAAAGCATTCAAGTCCTTATTAGAAAGCCTTCCTCTAACCACAAATAAAACATAATCTATTCCGCATTTAGTATATCTATCCATTTCCTTAAAGACAGGAGGAATTTTAGTAACTTCTAACATTGTGTCTCCAAATCCTACTGTGTCAATTATTCTATATGTTTTTCCATCAATTTCTGTTCTTCCGACTCTAAAATTTTTTGTTGCACTTATAGTTCTGTCGCTTTCTTTAAATACTTCTTCAAAAACATCGTTTTTATTTACTAGCACATTCGCTAAGGTAGATTTTCCGCTACCACTACTGCCAATGAGAAGAATATTTTTAACAACCTCGTCATCCTGAGTTTTTACACTGTCAGCGGTTTCATTGTTTATTATCTCTTCTATTTCTTCTAATTTTATAATATCTTCTTGATTTTGATTATTTATTATTATTTTTTTGTATTAGTATTATTTTCCATGTTATTTACTTTTCTTTTATTTATTATTCTCAGCAAACCAAGATTAACCTGAATCCGCTGAGTTCAGAAAAGCAAGTAAATAATTAGGGCAAAAAACACCTAAATGTAGCCTAAAAAAAGCCAGAAACACTCCCCCTAGTATTTTTTGATTACTAGGCTTAGTTAGATATAGATAGAAATTGCTCTCTCTCTCTCTCTCTCTGCTTTCAGTTAGGGAGTGATTTCATGTCATATATATTATTATTTTACACCTCCATATAGATACTGTATTTAGATTTTGCATAAAATTATAATATAGATAAAAAGTGAAAAGTAGTCAAGGTTTAAACTCCTTGATTATTAAGGGCTTTTGAAAAAAAACTTCTGTTAATTTTTATTTTACCAGCACTAATTACCTTCCACTGACACTATTTTTACTTCGGTATACTGGGCGCGAAACCCTCATTTTCTCTTAGTCCTTTTTTTAGGCTTATATTTCATTCCCACTATTTTTTTTTTAAGACCATGCTTAATTATTTCCCCGGCCAACTTAATATTTGATAAATAAGGCTGACCGAACTCTTCATCTTTGCTTAATACCTTGTCAAAAATTATTTTATCGCCGCTTTTAGCATTTTTCTGGTAATCGATATGAAAAGTTTGGCCCTTTTTAGTTGGGAAATATTGATATTGCTTACCTTTAATTTCAAAAATAATACTCATAATAATAAATATTTTAATAAACTATTCCACTTAATCCTCACGGATTTGAAGATGGGAGTTTCCTAGTTTAACTAAATTTATAGCCATTTGGGAATTCCTAACTATAAGGCTCAGGTAATTTTATTAAATTTTTCGTCGTCTTCACTAATAGGATATCAAACTCCCTCCTGCCAATGGTCCTTATCTCTAACTGAACATACTAATCAGTAATGGACTCTTTCGACCACTTCATTTACATCCTTGCTGAAACTTCAGTATAAGTGTAATACTCCGTATTTTTTTCTTTTGTGAACTCAATTTGAGTGAAAAGCAAAAAGAAACTAAACTAAATTTATAAAATTAATATTATATAATACTTATTAGTAATAAAGTATCTATATAGATGATAAAGAAAGTTAGAGTAAAAGTTGAAATCATAGGTTCTTGTTTTTCTCACTTTTTATCCAGAAGGTAATCCCTTTGAATTCTGGTGCCGGGAGGAGGTAGGAACCAGTCAAAAACATAATAAAAACACTATGGTAAACTGAAAAGATATTAACCCCAATTTTACTGAGGAATTAACTCGAAATTGACAAAATCAGGGATTTGATTTTGAACAAACCAAAAAATGGATTGAAATGGGCTTTAGCCCTAATGACTATGAGGTTGCAGCCTTTATTAGAGACAACCTCGGGTATAACGCCGAAAGTTCCCTAAGTAGCGAAGAAATAGAAAACTTAAGATCAATTTATCAAAGCGATTTCACCAATCAATCAATTTTGTTGCTAAACGAAAGTTTGATTGAACAAGAGATGATTAGACAGTCAATTATTTCTCGAGAGAATGATGAGTTGTTACTCCAAGAGGCTTTATGAGCCTCTCAACAAGAAGAAGAAGTCATAAGAGAAAAGAAAAATGATAGTGATATGGGTTGACTAACTGATGATAACGTTGAATATATTCTTAAAAATGATGAAGCAATTCGAGAAGCAAAAGAGGTTCAAATAAGAACTGATATTGCTAATGTTTATTTACAGGTGGAAAAAGTTAAAAGAGGAGAACTGGTTGATAATGGGTTCTGGAATTCGCTTGATATTAGTAAAAAATACATAATTTTGCCTTTGCGAATACGAGGAAATCATTGAAGTTTGTTGTTTTTTGTTAATAGTAAAAGCACAAATAAGGTCCTATGGATTCGTTACATTTCTTCTCACCCTTCACCGGACGAAGTTTCGGAGGAAGTTAAAGAAGTGGGAGGATTTTTGAAGCAGGCATTAAAGAGATACGGTAATAATATTTTTGACAGCAGCAGTCTTAAAAAAATTGTCTTGTGAGATACTCCTAAACAAAGAAATACTTGAGATTGTGGTGTCTATTTAATTAAGTTCATAAAGTTTCTTAGTAGTAATGAATATCATAAGTTGAAAGATTTAACAATTACTGACCAAGCAATAAAAGAATTTCGGGAAGAATGAAAAAAAAGAATAGGAGAAAGAAAATGATGCAAATGGGATGTAGCAGTTGCTCCCGATAGAGTCATTAAAGAAGTTAATGCTATTACAAGAAGCCAGCCATCAAAAGAAAGAATGATAAACAAAGAAGCTGACGACAATTCCTCCCCATTATGAAAAGAAGAAATGGAAGATAAGATAGCAAAGTTAAAAACAGGTTTACAAGAGTTGGCGGTTACTTATTCTTCTCTCTTTAATGAGTTAAAAAAAACCCAAGAGAAAAATGATCAATTGGAGAAGAAACAAGAATTATTACAAGAGGAAGTCTTTCAATTGAGGGCAAATGGTTTAACTAGCGAGGTTCAAAAAGCAGAAAAAAAATTAAATAAAATTGTTACTAATATAAAAAATCGATTGGAAGAGGAAGAGTTATTAGAAGAGGTACTTGAGGCTCAAAAAGAATTCACTCTTACCAACAGTTCTTTCGTGGCCAAACAGTTAGAGAAATACAAAAAGAAACTAATAAAAAATGGAATCCACGAGGAAGAAGTTAAAAAAGTGTGCGAAATGAAAGATGAATTAATTAAATTAGAAAAAAAAATTGAACAACAACAGTTAGAAGCAAGAATTGAAATTAATAAATAAATAAAAATGAAAATAAATGCAATCTATGGTAATAGCACAAGAATGACTAGAACAAACATATCCTAACAAAGATCAAGTAAAAATTATTGAATTCACTGACGAAGCAGAAGGAGAATTAACTATTGCTAATTTTCACCAACTAGAAGAGATAAAAAAGAAAACCGAAGGAGAGAAAAACATCACTAAATTAACTATTACTGACTGTCCTCTCTTGCGCAGAGTAAATTGCTACTTTTGTCGAAAAATCAAGGAATTAGTAATTATAAATTGTCCACAAATAAGTGAAATAAATTGTGATACTAATCAAATTGAAAGTTTGGAATTAAGCGAGTTGGAAAATTTAACCCTCCTCAACTGCTCCAATAATCGTTTAACTCATTTGAAGGTTCACAATAATCGCCAATTAAGTCATTTGTCTTGCGAAAAAAACAAATTGCAAGAAATAGATTTAAGCAATAACCCAGCGATAATTTTTTTGGACATGAATGATAACCCGCTTAGCCATAGCCCTTATTTTTTTTCTAAAAAACGAAAAAATAAAATGAAAGATTTACAAGACAGACTAAATTGAGGCGAGCAGATTTTAGCCCAAACCCTTGAAGAAAACGAGAAAAAAATAGCCAGTTTGGAGACTAGATTAGCAGACCTCAAATTCTCCTTAACCGAAGAGCAAGAGGTCCTCAGAAAAGAGCAGAAAAAAAATCAAGAACTTCGTCAAGATATCTCTGCCTTTCAAGAAATAATTTGTTTGGATGACAAAGAAAAAACTAGGCTTGCTCGACAAATAGAAAAACTGGTTGAGGAAAACCAAGAATTTAGAAAGCGGCTATTTAAACGGGAGATTCAAAACCAAGAAAAAGAGTTAGAAAAGTTCGTTAATGCTATTAAAAGTAAGTTAAGCGGAGATGACAAAGAGGAATTAGAAAGTTTAATTGAATCACAAGTTGAATTTATATGAAGTGAAAATTCTTATGCCCAGAAACAATTGGAAAAAAGTCGAAAAAGATTATTAAAGAGTAAAAAAGTAAACGAAAAAGAAATAGAAAAGGTTCTCCAATTGCAAATTGAAATAATTAACTTACGAAAAGAAGCAGAAGTAGGAGCAGAAAATTTGATAGAAGTCTCTCCAAAGTAGTTAAAATTATAATTAAGAATAAATTAGAAGCAAAAATGGAAATATTGAGAAAGTAAAATATCATGGCAGGAGTAGAAAAAATTAAAATAAAAAAAGTAGAAGAGGATATTGCTAACAACCGAACTTTAATAGAACTACTTGAACCAATTGCGGTTAAAATTGACGGTAAAATTGAAACAATAAGCAAAATAAGCATCAGAGGTGGGACAATTAATAAAGAAGGTGCTGAGTATAAGGAGGGAAATGAGATATATTTTCAAAGTCCAATCGCTGATGGTCAAATTGAACTTCGCACGCTACTACTTGACCAAACTAAGAAAATGGTCATTAAAAATAAAGATAGAACAATTACTTTAGAAGTTAGAGAAACTGCCGAAGGAAAAGTTATTGATTGAATAAATGATGATTTCAATATAAGTATTGACTATGCAGGTCACATTGTCAATCCTGATGAATACTATGGGACTATTAATAAGCAAAATGTTAATTTTGGAATTATTTTTCAAAAAATCAAAAATTATGTGCAAGAGCACCCTAATCAATTTGCTTTATCCGAAAAGACTATCCATGCCAAAATGCCCAGGGGGGTACCGAGGCTGTGGTGAAATTCTACAAATCCCGAGAAAGATCAATTGCTAAGCATTGCGTATGAAACTGGTGATGGAGCAGCCGGTGCTATGAGGCAAATGGTAGTAACAAGAAGTGATGGAAGTAAACGTTGTCTCCATCCTCATAGTTTTTCCAAAGAGCAGTATGAAGAGTTAAAAAACTTATTTCCAGACAATCGAACCTGTAAAGTTTCTGGATGTTATAATAACTACTGTCGGTTTGGTGGCAATGAAGCCGAAGATACCAGAGTAGAAAATGGACTTTGTGGTTATCACCGAGCAAAACAGGAGGGACGTCTGGACGAGCATACCCAAGATAACGAAGAAAATGAGCAAAGTAACCACACTGGGTCCGATGACATAAGAGAAACTATAAACCAGGCACGCAATACTTACGAAAATAGTAGCAATTTAGCCGAGATAAATCAAGCCATAACAGCTTTAGAAGATGTTAAAACAAATAATAATGAGGTCTTTAATAATTGGTTAGGAGAAGAAGTGTTAGAGGGATTAAAAAACAAAAAATTAGCCTTGGAACTAAACCAAGGAAATGAAAATTCTGGAGCCGGAAATAATAACGGAGAAAATTCTGATCCCGCTACCCCTACTAATAATACCAATTCTGCTCTCCAAACCGCAAAAAACAACGCTATTCGAGAAATTACGAACGCTTTAGTTAATCAAGAACCAAAATTGACTACTAAACATGACTTATCAGAAATTAATCAGGATTGAAAGAAAAAAATTAATTCTGCTGACAACGAAAACGACATCATTAGTATAAAGGACCGAGTAATGGCTGATATTGTGGCCAAAAGAAAGGCTAAAAAAGAAGCAGAAAATATTGTTAATAATCTGGAAACCGAAAGTAAAAATGCCGAGCAATTAAAAAAACAATTGGAAGAAGTGGAGAAATCCAAAGGTCAGCAAAGTTATGAAGATAACCAATCAGGGATAGACAATTTAAAAGATGAGTTATCCAAAAAGGTTAGCCAAGAAGAATACTGTCAAATCATAGTTAATACTATTGAAAAAAATATGGCTAAATATGACGTTAAGTCGAATGAACTAACCCCCGAAGTAAGAAAGGAACTAGAAAGGTTAAAAAGTGGAGAAATTAAGGACAAGAATCAAATTAATGAGATAGAAAAAAAAGTAGCGAAAAATGTGGGAGAAAAAGGATCGAAGAAAAAATTAAATCTGATTTTAATTGAGAGTATGGAGGCTTTAAATTCAGGCAAAAAGGACAAAATTAAAAAAGCAAAAGATAAATTAAACAACTTTTTATTTACCACCGACATTTACGAAAAGGCTCTTCTTTCTCAAAAAGAGAATGATATTAAACAAGCACTAAAAAAACTTGAAAATTATTCTGCCCAAAAGCAAACTAACTCTGACAAGTTTCCTTGAAAAATAGTCATTCCAGTGAGTCTTTTCTTGGTAGCATTCCTAGGAATAATAATCTATTGAAAAAGAAAGAAAAGGTCAAAGATAATCAAAAAATAAGGCCCTCTCTTTATTTACTTTTTTTTATTACTTAAATGTTAAACTAGTTATCATTAACAGTCTTCTTTTTAGCGAACTGATAAGTAAGTTAGATGAGTATTACTCAAAATCAAAATAAGTAGACAACATTTCCAAATTTTTGAAGGCTACCTACTTGACTTTTTAAGGACAATTTCTCTTTTTTTAGATTGCTAATTTGTGTTTAACTTAATTACAACAATTCCTTATTTTATTTAATGGTCATAACTCACCAAGTCTGAATTCTCCACAAAAATTACTTAATGGACTAGCAGAATTAAAGCAAATCTCTAAATCAGACCTAAAAGCGTTTCTTCAAGAAGATCACACTTCCTTTAGTGTTCTCTCGGTCTCCACTAAACACATTGAATCCACTAACCGCATTAGCGTTACCTTATCCAAAAACAGTGCCCGTTCTTTTTACTTGGGTAAAGACTTAAAAAAGTCTGCTGCTGCCTTATCTAACCCAACTAAGCTACCCGATGACTGCTTAAAAGATGCCCAAAACTGCACTTACTTCCAATTCTTCAGTAGTAAAGAAAAGAAACTCTACACCCGCTTTAAAGACAACTTTGAAGCTAATTTCCTTTGCTCCTGCTCACCCCAAAAATGTCCTCATCAACATTTATTCTTAACGGGTACTTACAATACCAGTTTAGCCAACCATTATGCCTGAACTACTAATTGAAATCCTCAAGACCCTTGTTGAGACACTTTTCAAAAACCCTGACTCAAAGAATGAGCCACTAAATTTTCCTAGCAGTTTCCCATAGCGTCCCTCTGAGGAATTAATTTTCAAAATTGACCTCATATAATATAGTTATATATAATTGTTTTTAAGATAATGGAGCAGAGGATAGTTAATTTTTTACCTTTACATCACTGAGAGAGGAGAATACTCACCTTTTATTTTTACCACTTTTCTCTAATAACTATACAAAACCTATATTATATGACAACCCACATCAACCCCCCCCTCCAAGTCACTTGCTCCAACTGCAACTCTCAATTCCTAATCAATTACAGCCAATTCCACAAACAATATTACCAAAAAAACAATCTCGACTACTGAACCGAAAAAACAGATGACCAAGACAAACACATTTGTAGTGATTGTTTACGCCACCTCTACTACCATGAGAAGTGAAAATACCTCGAACTAATCACCAACCCCAAGAAAAGACAACAACTTCGCATTTACCTCTCTAAAAAAGTCATCTAATCTTTACTCTATATCCATTATATAAATATCTAGAGGGATATTCTTTTCTTTTTCTCTCTCTAATAATTATATAATCTTTATAGATACATACTAACCATAAGGGATAAGGGGCTATGACAGAATTAAATACATATAATCATTATATAAGTGTTAATAGTGAACAATGATTAACGCCCCCAAGAATAGCCTACTTACGCAAAGAAAGGTGAACTATTAAGAAAATAGCCAACTTTGCTAATAAAAGTGAAAGAACCATTTATCGCTGAAATAAACCAAAACCAACTGATAAAGAAGATAAACCAAAAAGAGGTCGTAAACTTAAGATTACTGGAGATATACTAAAACTTTTACTCGATTATGATGAAAATAATAACACTGCTACTTTCAGAGAAATATCAGATTATCTTTACCAAAAGACAGGTCAAAAATTTAGTCAAGCAACTATCTTTAGAGTATTAGAGAAACATGGTATTACTCGAAAGAAGGCTGAAAAGCAATATTCAGAACAAGATGAAGAAAAAGTTAGGAGATTTATTGATGAGAATCATTGATTACTTTCTTTATCTTCTTTTTCTGCTGTGGATGAATGTGGTTTTAATCTAGGTGCAGTTCCTTTTTATGCTCGAGCACCTAAAGGAAAAAGAGCAGTAGTTAAAAGACCTGGTAAAAGAGGAAGTAATTATACTCTAACCCTGTGTGTTAGGAATATAAATAAGCAAGCAGTAATTAGTTGAAAATTGATTAAAGGTGGTTCTAAGACTAAGGATTTTCATAGGTTCTTATCTAGAATTAAATTTACCACTCATTTATTATTAGATAACGCTAGAATTCATCATGCTACCGATTCATGTAGGAAAGTTAAATTGTCTACTATTGCTGAGTTAGCCAGGAAAAAGAATATTGAACTTGTTTACTTACCAGGTTATTCTCCTAAACTTAACCCAGTAGAGAAGTGTTTTAGTGTCATAAAGAACTATTATCGCCAACAAAGACCTAGAACTGAGAGAAAGTTAAAGCAAGTTATTAAAGAAGCGATAGTGAAATTACAGCAACAAGATTTAACTAAAACTTTTAGGAGTTGTTTTAGTTTATAAAATTCTTGTATACTGACACCAATTTTGAAAAATGCTATATTTTTGTCTTGTCATTCCGCTTGATAGATTTTACCAAAGCCTCCTTGGGCTAGGTATTGAATATTAGTTAGTTGCTGATAAGGTATTTTTCTAGGTTGGATTCTTGGATAAAAGAGTTGATTTTTGCTTCGCTTTGCTTAGAAGCAAGGAAGATGTCATAATCTTTTTTTAGTTCTGATAAACTATATTCTTTGGCTTGTTGAGGAGTAAGATTTTTTTCATTTTTTAGGTAGTTGGTAAATTTGTTGTATTCGTTAAGGGTTTTTAAACCGACATCTTTTCATGGTTGGGCTTGTTCAGCAGTAAAATTATTGTCTTTTCATTTTTTTGCTTCTGAGTAATCATATATTTTGAAACCACTTTCTATCCATTTCTTAGTTTGTTCTTTACTAAATCCTGCTTCTAATCAGGCTTTTTTATATCAAGGAGCAAAATCTTTATGAATATCTTTTCACATTTCTTGGTTTCATTGTTCTTCCACTTGGGCTAATTGACAGTTAGGTCTTAGTTTGGTGTCATAATAAAATGTTAGCAAACTATCAGGTAAATATTCTCAACCACTAGTTAGGTCAGTATTTTTAATATCTAATCTCTCTAACTTATTCAAATCTTTCAAAGGTTCACAACTGCCAACAAAATTATTATAAATATTTTGATTGATTTTGTTTTTATTATTATTACCAATATATAAAAATCTTAAATTCCTCATTTGACTAAAAATAGTTAGGTCAGAAGTGGGGAGATTGTTGTTGCTTATGTCTAAACTAGTTATTTTTTCTGGATTAGTGGGATAAATTATTTGGGTGAGGTAATTATTAGAACAATCAAGCCACCCTAACTGTTCGCAATTACTCAAATTAAGAGTAGTGAGTTGGTTATAAAAGCAATCAATTTCCTTTAATTTCAAACAATTATTTAAATTGAGATTAGTGAGGCAATTATTTTGGCAATTTAATTCCTCTAAATTTGGAAAATCAGCTAAGTCTAAGTTTCCTTCTAAGCCTTTTTCATTTATATTTAACTTTTCTACTTCAACTCTTTCTTGTTCAGTCGGATAGTTTTGATTGAAATAAGTTTGAGCAGGTTGGCAGGGGATAATTTTTGTTTTATGTTTTCCACCATACCAAGAACCTTCTTTTATTTTGAATTTACTGCTATCGACTGAGGTAGAGATAAATATATATTCTAATCTTTTATACTCCGAACAATCTAACACTCCCTCCAATTGTTGGTTGAGGTAGATATTTTCTGTTTCCTTATCAGGATAATTTTGTTCTAGTCAGTCTTGGGCTTTCATAATAGTAATTTTATCTTTTTTACTAAATAACATCTTTACCTTTATTAATAAATAATAACATTTGTTCTCAGGCTTGGGCTGAATTGAATTTTAATAAATCTCTTCGGTATTTGGATAATAGTTCTTCTCGGAACTTTTCTTTGTCTTGTCTTCGGTCAACCTTTCATTCAATAAAATCATTACCTGTTAAGTGTTCATTACAAATACCACTTTATGCTAAATTATTGACAAGTTTTTAATCCCATTTTAACTTTCTTTATTCTTGTCCCTCATCAGCAAGTAAATAATAACTATTCCCAAGGCTAAAACAACTCCTCCCCCAATTATCCAAGGTCAGTAATTAGTCGGTTTTTTTGGGTCTCCACTACTACTAATCTCTTTTTCTAACTCCGCTAACTTCTGCTTCTTGTCTTGTAATTCTTGCTCCTCTTGGGGTGTTCGGTTAACAATGGCTTCTAATACCTCAATTCGCTTCCGTAGTTCCTCAATTTTGCTCTCTCTCTCTCTCTCTCTCTCTCTCTGTTGTCATCATTACCATTAACATCTGGCGAACCATCAACATAAATCTCCTTTCTAACATCTTTATACTCTGGTCCTCAATTTTCCATTCTCTTTATATCCTCCTCGGTTTTGTGAGAAGTTTTATGACATTTACCTTTGTCCTTTCCGTGAAAATGATAAAAATGGTCTAAATTATGTCCTCACTTAAATTGAACTTCACACCAAGGGCAAATGCTTATACACCTATCATCTTTGTCAAGCCCCTTGCCTCATTTATAAAGTCTCTCCTCATTCTCTCCAAAAATACAATCTTGATTAACTCCTCATTTGCCTTCACAAACCTTTTGAACCTCTTTTTTACAGTCAGAACATCAATATTTATCCTTATACTTATCAAAATTGTCGTAAATGGAATAGAAAATATCTCCTTTTTCTCATTCTACCTCCTTTTGACAATTGATACAATTTTCTTTCATATTTATAATTTTACATCAGAAAACTAAAACTTATATTTAAACTTACTTTCAAAATATAATTCAAATATTAGTTTTAAACATTGGTTACTAATTTATCAAAATAAATTGACCAAACATGAAAACAAAGACTAAATCTAAAAAAGCAAAAACATCTAAAATTAAAAATATTAACCCAACACTTACAAACCAAGAACTCAAGCCAATAGATGAACATGGGTATCCTATAAAAAGGAGCGAAAGGTGCTTTTTTTGTAAGAAATTCTTCGTTTTAACTTTCTCATTTTCTCAACAAAACTACTCTCGCAAGCATTTCATAAATTTTTGAACTGAAAAGGATGAAGATATAGGAAGACTTACCTGTTCGCCATGTGCTAGGTCACTCTATCTCAATTTAGAGAGTAGAAAAAAATTAAGTCTGAAAAAAAAGAGACACTTGTCTTCGTATATTGCTCAAAATATTATTTAAATGATTAAATAAACCAAAGAGTGAGGATAATAAATTTGATTTTTTTTCTATATTAAACTAGTAAAACTATAATATTATGGTTTACATAAGTTCATTTATCAATGCTAGAATAGTTTGAGATAACAACTTGCCCTTGCTAGAATTTGATGGAGAATGTTTTCATCACACAAGAATAGAAGACCGAAGGAATGGAATTAAAAAATATTTTTTTGATAATGTAGATAAGAGACATGGTTATAGATATGATTTTTGGTTTGACTACGATGAAATTAATAAAAGAGTAGGAGATTTATATTGAACTGATAAGATGAATAATCCATTAGTTATCAATGGTCATAATCTAATATGGGCTTTTGGAAGATACTGGGGTAAAGAATTTTGAGGAAAATAAGGAACACTAACCATAATAAAATCAAGAAAAATCAGCAAAATAACATGGTAAATACAATTAACACATTAATCGAAAGAAATAAAGAATTATTAAACAAAATTAAAGAATTAGAAAATAATAAAAATACTGAAATAAGCCGAGAAGCTCAATTAAAGATAATAGAAAAAATAGAAAAGTGAAAAAAAGAAAATCACGAAACAGGAGATAGATTAAAAAAATACGAAAGTAATACTTATCCTGCTCATATTACTGATAATACCACTGATGAATGACCGCTTTGAAGACAATTAGCAGGTCATGTTAATTTTGAATTACTTATGGTTCAATATTTACATAAAAAAGAAAATCCGTTAGATGAACTTTTAGAAATGATGCTTAATTCCATTACTAGAAATGTAGTAAATTGTTACAGTTTAGAAGGAGTAAAAGAAAAGACAAATAAGGAATATTGAGAACTAAGAGAAGAGTTGGGAAAAGAAAAAGAAAGTCTAAGGAAAGAAAAAGTGATTGTTACTGAATTGTTAAGAGAAATCACAGATTATAACGCAAAAATCGAGAACTTAAATCGAGAAAATAATGACTTAAAAGAGAAGCAAGAAGAATTAGAGGAACAAGTAGAAGAGTTAGAAGAAAGAGTAAAAATAGAGCAGGAAGAATCCATGAAAGCACTTAACAAATCCGATGAATGGCACAAGCGAAAGGTTTTTGAATTAGGCATGAAAGAATATTCTCGAATAACCGAATTGCGATTGAAAATCCAAGAATTAGAAAATACTCTAGAAGTTAAGAATGAAAAAATAACTAAACTATCCAAACCAGCCAAACTTCAAAAAGTTCGAAAGTCAGTAAAAGTAATAAAAGAAAAAGTTCACACAAAAGTTCATAAAGTTATGGAAAAAGCTCAAGAAAAGCTTTGTGCTTACGTTCTACAAAGTAATATCTTACAAAAGAATAAGTAATCATGAGATTAGAATATAGAGTTTTGGAAGTAGCGAAAGGTAGTAGAGAAAGTTGTGACCATTGTTTGTTAGATTTTCATGCTAGTAGTTTCACTTTTATTCCTGCTACTCATGAAATAGTGGCACATGATAAGAAAGGAGACTGCGTTGATATTTCATTCATTTGTGCTAATTGTAAGAAAGATTTAGAGAATGAAATTCTTCCTTACTGTGAAGAGTGTGGTCGGCTAAAGAAACATAGAGAGGCTTGCTTTTGCAATCATTTAAAAGATAAAAAACTTAACCAACCAGTTTCTGAAGATTCTTTAATTGCTCAGTCTTTTAGTTATCGTTTAGAAAATAAAACTAGAGAACTAGAGAAAGAACTATCCACCACTAAAGAAGAACTAAAAATTGAAAGAGAAGAAGTAGTCAAATTCCAAGAAAAGTCTAAGGAATGAAGTAGAAAACAGAAACAGGATTTAATTGAGGAAAATAAAAGACTGAAAGAGGAAAACGGAAGGTTAAAAGCCCAGTTAGAGCAACAAAATCAGTCATCTTCCCAAATAGAAGTCAAAGAACCTAAAAAATGACCTTGGAAACTAAAGAAATAAACAAAACAAATTCCTACTGCTCCAATAAAAATTGTCGTTTCCCTGCTCCCCACATAATCAACCAGTTAAAAAAAGCCTCCAAACTAACTTGGAGGCAATTTGCTGATAAATTTGAAACTAGTGAAAGAACCATCAGAAGACATGCCCGACAATCAGAAAAAGAAAAACAGAAAATAAAACAAAAACGAGGTCGTAAAAGAAAAATAGACGGCATCTTACTTGACTGACTACGTGAGTGTGTCATTGCATTTAATAAAATTAAGGTTACTAACCAAAGGTATTTAGCGGAAATATTTAATTGTAGCCAATCTACTATCTGCACCTCTCTAAAGAGAGCAAGAGTGGTTTATAAAGGGTTTACCTACCAATCTATTGAACAGTTGCGATTGAAAAACAGAGCCAAGATTAATTTCTTCATCAATATAACCCTCCCTTATCTACTGGCAATTGGTGCTAATATCTTTTTCTTAGATGAAACTGGTTTTCGTTGCAATATGACTTTAAAAAGAGGTTATGGTTGAAAAGGTTTGCCGATAGTTAAGCAAAAACCTGGTAAAAGGGGTAAAAATCAAACTCTAATGTTCCTAGCTCAAATCAGTGCTGAGGTGGAAAAATTAATTCATTGGAGACTAATCGAAGGAGGAATGAAAACCAAAGATTTCCATCAGTTCCTAACCGACTTCAATCCTCCTAACAATGGTAAGAAAAATGTTTTGATAATGGATAATCTACGAGTTCATAAAGCTACTGACTCTTGTAAAAGGTTAAAATTATCAACCATTGCGGAGTTATTAGCCAGTAAAGGTATTGAAGTCATTTTCTTACCTTCCTATACTCCTGAATTGAATCCAATCGAGAAAAAGAATGGAATTCTTAAAAAAGATGTAAGAAGGGAGGAACCAAGAACTAAGGAAAGATTACTTTCGGTTATTGAAGATAGGGTCAAGTTCTTTCAAAAAGAAGATTTAACTACCTATTTAGATGATTCAGTAAAAGAATGCTTAATGAAACTTAATGCTACTTCTTCAACTGAGAATGACAAGTATTTTTGGAATACAAAGAGGTGGAATAGTATGTGTCAAGCTTCAAGGCATTTGTCAATTATCACTAGAACCTTTATGTTGAAAAGGGTGCGGGTTTTTTAAAATTACCTTATATGAAAAGACTCTTTCAAATAATAGGAACAAATGCTAGCGGTAATTATATTACTTTCTACCTAAACACTAACCTAAAATACACTGATAAAAATATTAATTGCATTACTGTCTTCAACAAATCTCCTTTCAACAGATACAAAGTAGGCGATGATATTATCATAGATACTGGAGCAGTAGTCAGCCACCCCCAAAGTGCCATCTTTGGTGAAGGTGCAATTAGTGAACCTACACTTTATCCTACTGAATAATTAGTAAAAGCGGAAATTATTTATTGATAAGGGTAAGGTAGTTATTTAGCAAAAAACTATAAAACTATTATATTAAAAGTGATTACAATAAAGCGGTCAATTTATTTCAATTTGTTAGTAAAATTATACTATATTATGGCTATGAATAAAAAAGAAAAAGATAAGTTAGGAGAAGTCCATGAAGTAAAGGATGTG
>CAJVPI010000572.1:0-26290 GCA_910592345.1 Paraglomus brasilianum
ATTTGCAGATATACGTGTCGTATGATGCACTACAAAATCGTATGACCAAAAATCGTATGATCCTCATCTGCTACAACAACCAATCACTATTCTACAATTTTTATCGCGTGATAAAACTTCGGTATAAAGCGATTAATAATCATCTTCGGTAACGGCATAACGAGGGAATTTTACTATTCAAAAAACGAATCCCTTCAGTATAATAAAGAAAACTAAGCCTATCAGGTGGTTTGCATCACCCCAGATGGATCGAAAGAGCTTCAAATTATTATTATTACACGATAAAACGCATGTCTAAAAGATCCGAATATTTCAACCAAGATCCTGCGAAGTGGGGCATTCTCAACTTTCTAAGCAAAAGCGAGCTAGAACCGTTTGAAGAAAAAATAAATTCTTACGTAAAAACTTGAGCAATCGTTGGTTGTGACTGATAGGAAGAAAAGAGCCTAGCTTCTGCTTGGTAGATGTCAAAAAGGCAAGTAAAGGCTTTTTTTCATCGGGGATAAAGTGGGGAGACCTTCTTGGTTAGTCCAGTCATTCAAGGTTTCTTGCTAAGCCACAAAGCTGGTGTTAGCTGATCCAACATTGGACTGCACTAGTCATTTGTGCTGAAATTAGATGTTTAACTTTGCATGCTTTTTGCCACTATATACTATAGACAAACTTTTATGTAACACGGGATTCTTGTCAACAGACAGCACTTTTCTTCTAGCATGATACTTGGAAAACGGATGGATAGACCATCCATCTAGTTCTCAGTTTACAGAGATTGCGAGTAAATATATTAATTAAAGTTTTTCTAATTCAGCTTGAATCATATTTTTATAATCTCTAAATAATTCTTATTAAGAACATTGATTTGCTTCTGCTGCAACCTCTATTACCTTTCCTGTTCCTCATGTTTATATGTTCTTAGTGTGGAATCACTTGAAAGGGACAATTATCTTACAGATTATTATTGTCAGTATATGGGATAATCGCATCTGAAGATCGAAATCTCAGGAAGAATATAGAGAAAGTCGTTGTATCGGTAGAGGGGTTGATATGGTTTGGTCATTAAGGTCTTCTACATTCGCCGTGGGCGAAGTTAGTGGACCGCCTAACCAATGCCAACATTCCCGTGCATCCGCTGCTTCACACGTTATCCCATAATCTGCCGCTTTTCCCACAATAATTCGGATTATTATTACATTAATTTTAGGTAAGTATGATTTTTTGATTTATGACCAATAATAAACATGTATTTCTGGACGACTTTTTTAAAAAATCCGAACGGTATTATTACAACCGGTTTTGTAAAAGCGGCGGATAAATACTCGATTATTGCTTCCAGGGATTAATTGTACAGAGTGTGGCTAAGTTGAAAGGCTTATATTCACAAAGCATGACACCAGATACTAATGGAAACGCATTTCAATTCATCATCATATGCCGTAAAAACTAAACTAATATAAGAAGGGCAAAAAAGAATGAAATCCCATCTTTGCTTGTTGTATATGGTGTGAGGATGGGAAAACAAATACTGATGACAAATACTGATAACAGCTTTTTTTATTTATATGACTATTTATATTGTGGTAAAATTTTGAGACAGAAGGTGTTTTTCATATAAGTTTTCACATATATGCAATCAGCAGCTTTAGAGGTCCACTTTAGTTGCATCTAATAAAGGACACAAAATCACATATATGCAATCTTGGTCACTCTCAATCAATTCAACCCTTCAAGGCATTTTACCTTTTATTGCACCAGAAGTCTTTCATACTCACAAATTTACAAAGAAATCAGACATACAGTAGTGTGTTGCAAAAAAACTATTGATTGTTGTGCTACAATGTTTAGAGCAATGAATGAGCTTTATAATTATAAGCTTATGAGCAGATGTTTATTGCTAGAAATTTAAAAAGAGTGATTTTTTTTTTCACAAATATTTCCCATAATTGCTTACATTTTATTTTATTGATCCCACTAAATTGATTAACATATTATCAGAAATAGAATTTTACTCTTTAGCCCCTAACTTCCCATAAGTTTGATTGAGATATTTTGTAATCAAATCTGACAGCAAAAAGCTAGGGTGAGCAAAACAAAGGTGTGAATATGTTTGACAGTTTAAAAACAACCATAATAGTTTACATTAAAGTATAAAAAAACATTGCATAAAATATACGCGTTTAAAGAGCTTGCAAACAGTAATTCTTTTGGTATTATCGTGTATTTGATTGCCACTGTTAATTACCTTTTAGAGATGGCCGTTCAATAGAGATTTAGTGTCACATTATGGGATGGACTACCTTATGTAGAATACTATCTATTATTATGTCTTGAAAAGGAGATTAAATATTCTAGCAAGATTTTATCTACTGGAGATTTGCCTAAACCAAGAAACAACTATGATTCAGTTGCCGCTATGAAGACAGAGAATGGTTGCATGTTTATTTGAAATGAAGTCAATTTATAATATCAACATCATTATCAGATATCCTTTAGCGACTCAAAATTTGAATAAACTTATAAGTTATAGCTTGCATAAATTTATTCAATCAAATCTAATATGATTATGCTTACCTATGATTAGTACGTCCCTACATTTTTTCAAATTTATAAAATTCCCAACGAGTTATTATATTCTTAAAAACTAGTAAAAAAAAAGTTGCTTTGTGCAAATAAAATAAACTTAATGCGCGATTGCGGAGCTCTAGTCTTTTAGCTGTACACAGTGAATGTTGATATAACGGTTAGCCGATATATTGGATTCGCTTAGTACAGAGTTTGCCAGTTTTACTAATTAAATATAGCGGAGGGGTTCATTAATGGCTTTACAAAGAAAGAAATTTGCAAACGTGCCCCTAATGCCAGTAAGAATGTATCACAACACTTGTCAATTTACACGTATTAATCAAAACAATTTTGAGATAGACTCTAGTTGTATATTATGCGTATGTATATCCCGTCACTATGTAAATCTTGTTTAAGGTCCAAATAAAATAAAATCATCAATTAGTGATAAAAAAAATTTTTTTTATCGACTGACATCTGTTGAGAAAGTATACTAATAGTGACAAATTTACTTACAGCAAAGTTCATTATCTTTATGACATATTATTTCTGCTTGGAATTTTTCTACATCTGCCATACATCTCATACATCTTACTTGACTACTTGATGTAGTTCTAACTAAGTTTAGCCTCTTGCCGCCCTTCTTACACTTATTATTCAGAAAACTTGGCTAATTCTACTAAATTGGCACCATAAGTGACATTAATATTTTCCATTTGGGTTTTCAATTATCCTACAAGGAAGTAACGATCGGGTGGTTCTTCTATTGACGCGGGATGCAATACAATTGTAAGTAAACATGGCTCGACATATCATTGTGAAAATACCACATTTTCTTGACTATAAAGTACCCCGGGTCTTTTACAAAATCAAGCCTCAAAATTGCTGAAGGATACTTTGCTTGGGGTACTTTAGTCAAGGAAGTATAGTATGTTTTGAGTTACTAAATACGTTAGTGACAATTTTCTATTAGTGCGTCGACACAATTTGAATAAAAACGATTGTATTAAATAGCGTAATCAAGCGTACATTGCGAAAGAAAAGCTGAATATGCTAGCGATTGGTGCAAAGAATAGGAATACGCTTGTATTATTAAATTGGCGTAACCAACATGATTCCGACATATCATAATTGTGAAAAAATGCTTTGAATAAGTTAGCGTATGCTTTGATTTACTAAATACGTTAGCTATTGGTGAGGGCGCCCATGATATGAAAATTGATTTATGCTTAAACAAAATTAGTTTAAGCGTAAGTGCGTTTATCCCTGTGGTGCGACGGGAAATTATCAGCCCCAATTGATTCAGTTCTAAATACGGATAGATTGTGTGAAATAACAGATCTGCCAGATATCAAAAATTTGTTTAGTGATGACTACCATCTTTTATGATTAGTCAATACCATACATAGAATGTTACAATTACTTTCTTTGAATTATTATGGTCTAATTATACCTTTCTTCGACAACTTTGGCTTAGATTGCACAGAGCTGATTTAACTTAAAGGAGCAATGTAAGTCTTATGACTCAATGGGATGTTGTTATGTTGTTTTGTATCAATATCAAATAAATTAGGCGTTAATGCAGTCAACTTTCTTTATAGTCACCTCTGGGAGCATTTAACAGTAATAAAAATTCCTTAAAACAACAACGCGTCGAATTAATCTCCCGTTTATAATTAATATACTTCTGTCTAAATTATGATTGATTATTGTGTTAGTTCTATTCTTATGTGTCATTGTCGCTGGAGTGTTTAAGCGAGTTAAGTCAAATTTAACTAGATTCAGTAGATGCTGTCGCATCAGACCAGAACTGAAAAGAACGGCTGAATTATAGATTTAACATATTTATTTAGTTACCTAATTAAATAGGATGTTAAAAAGCCACCTTCAATGATTAGCTACACCTTTAATTTAAAAAGGGCGTATATATAGCTTTACAATTCTAGGCACAATCACACAATTAAACATGTGAATGAAGGCTTATCAATTATCCTGACTTTTAAACACATTCTTTATTTAAAACGTCAAGCAATATATTCTGGCAGCAGAGGTTGCAAACGCCCACCGAAATACAGTCACTGACAACTTGTCTTTTATTTAAATTAGCCTTTCTGTTTAATAAATTTTATGGAAAAGATCCAGACCTTAAAACGACTAAGAACTCAACGATGTCAGACGTAAAGATGATAATAGTTGCATTTTAAATAATAATAATACTAACTAATACTTCTCGTGCACAATGGCTAATATATTGGGCTATCCTTAATTTATTGTTGCAAAATCAAAGAATACTACTGACTAATACTTTTCGTGCATAATGGCTAGTATATTGGGATATCCTTAATTTATTGTTGCATTAAAGAATACTAGCATAGTCTCCCGCTCTACACCAATGTTTTACATCAGTCCGTAAACAAAAGCGTGTTGGATGAGTACAAAGAAAAAAAAATTATCCAGTCCCCTTCAATTGTTTTTGTAATGGATAAAACATTGAATATAACAATGCAGAGGACCAATTTGCCCTATTTCTATGCCAAAAGATCGAAGTAACATATTGCATTGGTGGATTTCAGTCATAAATAAGGAGCATGGAATTCGGTACCAGCAGCTGAAGTAACAATGCATCTCATATTGTCATGTAAAACTTTTTACTATATTAAGAAAATTGTAGCATAAGAAAGACGAGTTTAGTTTTTTGTTATGTTATTGCTTCTAACAAAATAAAAATTTTTAGAAAACAATTCACGTGCCGAGTTATTTCTGATCGATTAGTAAAAAAGACAGTATATATAGTTTGACATGTGATGAACTACATACATTGCAATAAGTTTCCAAACTATATGAACTCTTATTTGTCACTCAGTATTATTAATGCATATATGCACGTAATAATAGTGTTTACTTATATATTATTGCAGCATGGCTAATTCTATTAGTACAAAACGTTCCACATACGAGTAAGTCTTAACTTTAACAGCAAAATTACTTCCGTCAGGGTGCAATACAGTAATAGTACTAGCTAATTATATGCGCTATTTAATTATATTTAGAAATAATATTCACGCGGCGTTATATTTGTTTTGGTTGCAATGTTGTCTATGTGCGTGGGTGAGATATTTATCTGTGTTAAAACAATTTAATATTAACGATTGCCACGTTTACTAAATTTCCGTAAGCATCATCGAATGAACGAAATATAGTAGGTTCTGCATATGTCTACTACTATATAATACATTCACTATATGCAGGACATAATGATCAATTGGGGCTTAATTGCGTTTGGGCTTGTAAGTTACCAATTTTGAACCTTGAATATTGTGAGACTCAAAATAAAACAGCGAGTTTATTGAGGATTGAAACACGAACTCTTTCCTTATACAGCTCTGAAAAGAGAGAACGAGAAGATGCGTGGGATCATCGATCGCTGTAATACTTGCTGTAAGTATACTCGACGCTAATAATACGTGGACAGGGTGACTGGAATCTTGGGAGGGTATTTGAGTCGTTTGCGAGACCCAGACTGCGATAGTTGATAATAACACTGTACGGTTAGAAGAATGTTGTTATTATGGACAGCTAAATTAGTTAAGCGAGCATTCTTTACTTTACAGAATCTTCAAAAGAGCACCGCACAACGGGTAACCAAATGATACTTTCGTTAGTAATTTTCGTCTATACTATAAGCAATTTTTGTTATAGCCTGCTGTTAGATTTTTGGAGTTAGTAGATTGAAAAAAAACAAAATAAAAATAGAGAAAATAAATTTAACACGACTACCAGAAGCGGGGATGTAGGAAATAGCGATAATGAGCGGACTAACGATCGATGGATAGCAATGGTTACAATAGAATACCCCAACCAAACTCCATATCAAAAAATGCTTACCTTGTTGCTCAGTATGATTAGATTGATATTGCAGGTAGTAGTAGCACTAACAATGTTTGTGTCCGTTATGCAGGCAAGATTTACGCTGTACCACCTCGGAGCAATTTTATCGACTTTTGGGATGTTGTGATCTACTTGTGATAAGATTGATATCTTTTATGTAACATCCCGATCAAACAGTAACATTTTGAGTCTTGACAACGTTTTTTTTTCTGCAACTCTAATTCGTTGTCATCAATGAACGCCAAGTAGAAATAAAAAATGGATGTTTATCCGTGTGTGAATATTCTGCAACGCTGATCTATGTAATCTATAATAAAGTATTGTTAATAGGGAACACACGTAAGAATTTTCTTTTGGGAAACCGATTTTCACTGGGACGATTGTTTGGTACACATTCTGCATTTTTAATCATTCGATCTAGATTTATTAATTACGCATTCGACTTGTATATATACTCTCACCATTCCTCCCAGTATGATTACCCTGCTTAATCCAAACCGAAGTTAATCCAAGCAAGTTAGTAAAGTGTCTACTGTACGATAAGGAAACAACAGAAACATACTGACCTATATCCCTTCCTCACATTCATCAAATCTCACACTTTAGGAGTATCTAAATGGCATCTCACGACCTAGTAGATTCCGGCAAAGAAGATTTCGACACAAAGCGTCGTAATGCTCTTGCTGAAATTGATAATGCCAAATTTGGCTGGTTTCATGTACGGACAATCGTGGTGACTGGTGTTGGATTCTTCACCGATGCCTACGACTTGTTCGCCGTAAACTTCGTGACGGTTATGTTAGGCTATGTCTATTACTCATCTTCTAAAAATGCGCTACCGACGAATCTCGAATTGGGAATAAAGATAAGCGCACAATGTGGAACATTTATTGGGCAATTGCTATTTGGTGAGTATGGAATACGTCGGAAGTTTTACCTAGTCTGTAACTAACATTGTGAATTATTACTACAGGATGGCTTGGCGATTTTTTGGGAAGGAAAAAAGTAAGTACTCCCCTTGCAATGGATGATTGTTACGCTTCTCATCATACCATGCTAAATCATTAATGTTTCATTTACTCAGATGTATGGCGTAGAACTCATGATAATGATAATCGCAACATTGGGTTCTGCTCTCTGCGCAGAGTCATTCGCTGTGAGTGTAGCCGGCAGTTTAATATTATGGCGAGTTATTCTCGGCATTGGAATCGGTGGAGACTACCCTATGTCTGCAGGTTAGTAATTGGTCGTTGTATATACATTTACACACTATCAATACATAAGACTTTTTTATACAGCTCTCTCGCATGAATGAAATTTATCAGTTTACATCGTCATCGACGATAAGGTTGTTGCAATAATCATTATTTACTCATTTTCATTTCTTTCTTACG
Organism: Paraglomus brasilianum; assembly: GCA_910592345.1. Taxonomy (NCBI): domain Eukaryota; kingdom Fungi; phylum Glomeromycota; class Glomeromycetes; order Paraglomerales; family Paraglomeraceae; genus Paraglomus; species Paraglomus brasilianum. The sequence goes on from CAJVPI010000572.1 coordinate 7,842, forward strand.
TTTCAATAGTCATAAGCTCCGAATTCGCAAACAAAAAACGCCGTGGTGCTATGATAGGCTCAGTATTCGCAATGCAAGGATTTGGTATTCTTGCTGCAGCAATTATGTCGACCATTCTCCTCGCCGCCTACAAACCAAATATTAAAGATGATGTACGCTACGTCGATTACGTCTGGAGACTTCTTATTGGATTAGGTGCCGTTCCCGCTTTAGTGGCATTATACTTCAGATTAACTATTCCAGAAACACCACGATACACCCTTGATATCGAGAGGAACGTCAACCAGGCCACCGAGGATATTGCAGTCGTTTTGGGTAGAAAGGAAAGAGCAACTACGATTGAAGAAGAAGATGTCGTCCGCGTCGAAGCACCGACACAATCTTGGCAAGATTTTAAGGCGTATTTTGGAAAATGGGAAAATGGGAAGATTCTTCTTGGTACCAGTCTATCGTGGTTCTTGCTTGACATTGCGTTTTACGGCATTGGGCTTAACAATTCGGTTATATTGTCGAATATTGGATATGCCAAAGATCCTGACCCGTTCAAGACATTATGGAATCTCAGTATCGGGAATATCTTGATAGCTGTTCTTGGAACTGTACCAGGATATTGGTTTACCGTCGCCTTGGTGGATGTTTGGGGAAGAAAGCCCATACAGCTTATGGGATTCGGAGTATTGACAGTACTATTCCTTGTTCTTGGAGTTGCATACAAACAAATTCTCAAGACATCGACTGCACTATTTATCGTCATATTTACTCTATGCCAGGTCAGTTTAATTATACATAATGAACTTTCATTTTATCAAATATTGTTCATTGATTTGTCTATTTCGCGACTAATATCGAATCTTTCTATTTATACAGTTCTTCCAAAACTTTGGACCAAATACTACCACGTTCATCATCCCAGGTGAAGTATTCCCAACACGATATCGATCAACGGGCCATGGAATTTCAGCTGCATCAGGGAAACTTGGAGCTATTATATCTCAAGTTGGTTTCCTTCGACTTAAAGATATTGGTGGCAAGGATGCATACGTCGACAAAGTAATTATCATCTTTGCTCCAATCATGTTTCTCGGAGTTCTCGCCACATTGCTGATACCAGAAACAAAGAACCGATCACTGGAGGATCTATCTAATGAAAAACAGGTTGGGTTTATCAGTGGCGTACACCACAAACCGACGGGTAATACTACTAAGGAAATTGAAGCGAAGAGTTAAAGAAAAAGCGTGTGATTATATATAGTTTAATAAGGAGGGGAAGGTTAAATATTTATAATAGTAGATTGAGTCGCATAACTTTGTCCCTAAGAGGGGTCCGACTCTGCCCTAAACATGGGATCAGCATTTTTTCTTAATTACACCGTCTCGCCGATAAGGTTTTTTTTCCTCCACCCTTTCATATACATATATCTATTAGTGTACCATTATCTGTCGATTGAATAATCAATTAGATATGTCTTAGCATTATCATAGTTATGTTAACCGAAAAATTTCCAATTCAATCAAACTATAATCAATTATGCAGTGTAAAGTATATACAACTATTGGATTCAATAAAGTTGTACTCGCTCTTGAATTCAGTGTGCAATACACCAACTATAGCGTAACTATTGTGTAGCTTGTGGGCGGTTTCGTAAATAATTAAGATAGCGTTTTAAAGACATCACGAGATGAATGCGTGATTTACTGTAACACGTGTTATGAACATTCATTATATATGATTTCGTAACACAGAGATCTGTCAGTATTAGTATGGGTGCATATTAATATTAATATTGACTTTTTTATGTTATGGCGGAAATTTAGTTACACAGAGATTGTTGAATTAACTTTACTGAATAAAAATTACACAAGACCAAGATGGACGTATTGAACAAGCCATTATACACATCTGTGTTAGAACGTGTCGAACATCATAATTATGTTTAAGGATGTAGCCAATTAGTTTCACTTTTGTGTGTCAGACTTGATTTCACAGTTTTAAAACGCTCGCTGCAATGCCATCTAAAACAATTTATATGACGATAGATCCAAACGTGTATTTAACGAATGGACGTTTGAAGTCATATGTTGCTTGGCAAGCAAACCACTATATGAAATTTTAAGTACAGAGAACAGTCTACCGAGAAAAACCATTGAAAGTAGTGAAAACGAAGACAGGATTTATATGGTTATAGTTACAATAAAGTTAAATTTACACAGACTAACTGAAGATAAAGAATTCGAGTATTTTCTCTCAAAAAACAACTTTATTGTTAAAACGACCGCTTTTTTAAGAAATAATATATTTATGCTCACGAGAAAGTTTTGATTATATTTAATGCGAGTTTCATGTTTTTTTTGAAATGCTTGGTGGGACTAAAAGCACGTAGACTGTGACTATATAGCTATGTTAGAAGATTGTATTTTTTAAGCCTGCCGTAAGTATAATGAAGCATAAAAGTTAGATGCTGTATATCAATCTTTGGTAAATCGTTCTAAAACAATGCTATGACGCTATGTTTCCCTCAGCCAAAAAATCCTATACAGATTTCTCAATTTGATATGTAAAAAAGTCTTAATTCAGTTTCAATGACTATTTCTAACCGCTATTGAGTAATATTATGGAAACAGGTTAAAACGATTGTTAACTCTAATAATTATTTCCCTCTGTTTAATGTACTTTTTCTTTTTTAATTATGTACCACACAAAAGCGTTACGCTTCTCTCGATCATTGACCCGTAAAAAACAAGCCCAAGAAACAAAACTTTGTTAAATGCTTTATTGTTTCTTATTGCATTACATGTCTTTTTTCTCTCAGCCATTTCATCGCAGGCTTAAGATAATTATAAGCACTATATTATTTTGACGTTGGGATAATATGAAATAAAGTGTAACAGAGATTAAGATAAGCAAGCTAAGCATTAAAGTGTAAACTAATTCCAGAATCAATGTTTTACAGTAAAACATTCGGTGCTTCGTTTATTCACCAAAGAAAACAAACCTAACTGTTACTCGATACATAACGTGGTTCTTCAGACATTCTCAGGAAAGAACGAATGAGTTTTTTCTTGGTAAATTTAATGAATGACACAAATAGCACGTTTACTTTTAATAAGCTGTGGTACATTCGTGTGTGTTGTGTACAATTTATCCGAAGTGTATGCACATCGAATTCATAGTATTCTATTTGTGGCAGCACAATCGTAGTACAACATAATATAAATTCCTGTGAAACCTTCGGATAATGTCACAACACTTTATATTTACGTCCACAAACATGATGGACAAGTTTATTAGCGTATTCGCAGCGTCAACACTTAATTGTAATGAAGACATTATCCCAACGGTTACTAACAGTCATTTCCACCTTTAGCATATAAGCGTTTATAGACAGAACAAAGAAAAAGTCGGCCCGCGGCCATTGCCGAGGTTGGATAAAATGTTGATCATCAAAGTTCCAGACAGACCAAGGTTTTGACCATCAATATCCATGACGCTGACACACTTTTTTTCTCGGGCGGGTGGATAGTCCGACGAGAACCAATTTAGTCGTAATACTAAGGTGGCTGAATAGAAAGGACCATACATAGGTAGGTACTACATAGATGGAGAGATTTTGAACACAAGCATGAAAAGGGTCAACAATAAGTTCAAAAGAAACATCCGATTCTTTGACATAGATAATAGGAATACAACATCTCTGCTATCACAGGCTAGACAATTTGGTAATAAATAATATTATACGGCGCTAAGTCTTCTAAATATTATACTGGTTACAATATTAGTAATAACCAATACATGTAGGAAAGTTTTTAAGAAACGAAATTCCGCGAAGCATTTTCTTGGCCAAATATGTGGTCTGTGTTACATGATGTGTTTGCAAATAGATATTTAACTACCGGTACACGTGTATATGTTTGCGAACGTGCGTGCGTTTGATAAATCTATTCGCCAGTGAATGGGCCCAGGCGTACGTGTGTAACCATCGGCTATTCATCGAACCAAAAATAAAAATTTTATTTTGTGTTGTCAAGTAAGAAAGACCCAATCATCACTATCGGCATTTTACGCGCCAATGTTATTATCAATCACTGGCCAGACGTTTAGTTTGATGGTATTAACTTAAAATTTGTAAGCGTATATATCTAATTTAGTATCGATCTTGTGAACAGCTGTTTGGGAATAGCCGAAATCATATTCCGATCGATCGACTATAACCAAATTGGTTGCTAAATGAACATGCTCTTGACATTTTGTATATTCATGCTTACTTATTATGTACGCTAATCATCAGGCAGAAAATTTAAACGGAATGGACAAGGAAAATTGGTATATAAGAGAGCATCTGGCACAACTAGTAACGACTAAATCGATTTTCCTCCTCTTCATTCTTTTCAGCATTCCTAGTGAAAGGAAATCACAAATTCACAATGACGTCTCATCAAGTGGAAGAATCCAGTCAGATCGATCTCGATGAGAAGCGTCGAGCTGCTCTAGCAGAAATAGATAATGCAAAATTCGGCTGGTTTCACATTCGCACGATTGTAGTCACTGGTGTAGGGTTCTTCACCGATGCCTACGACTTGTTTGCTATCAACTTCGTGACGGCAATGTTGGGTTATGTCTATTACTCATCTGCCAAAAATACGCTACCGACGAATCTCGAATTGGGAATAAAGATAAGTGCACAGTGTGGAACATTTGTTGGGCAATTACTTTTCGGTAAGTGTGAGAAGACTAGAGCTAGAAATAACAATGTTGGTTGTGTTGTGGCTCTTGTAAGATAACAGTCATTCGTTCTTCTTTTCGATAGGCTGGCTTGGCGATCTATGGGGAAGAAAAAGGGTAAGATTTTAAGTGTCCAGTGTCTACAAGTCGGTTACACACACAAAACATAACACTTTCTTCAATTTTACTCAGATGTACGGTATAGAGCTTATGATAATGATCATTGCAACATTAGGCTCCGCTCTCTCTGCAGAGTCATTTGCCGTGAGCGTCTCTGGTGTATTAATACTATGGCGAGTTATTCTCGGTGTTGGAATCGGTGGCGATTATCCCATGTCTGCAGGTTCGTAATAAAATATCGGGTTCTACACACATCCTAACCAATGCAGCGGATCTCGAATTATAAACAAATTTTAGAATGGCGTCGTTTTTGAAATGGCATTATAATTACTCTAACCTTCATTTCCTTTTCAGTCATAAGCTCCGAATTCGCAAACAGAAAACGTCGTGGTGCTATGATAGGCGCAGTATTCGCAATGCAAGGCTTTGGTATTCTCGCTGCAGCAATCTTGTCGACCATTATCCTCGCCGCCTACAAATCATCTATCGAAACTGATATACGCTATGTCGACTACTGCTGGAGACTTCTTGTTGGGTTAGGTGCCGTTCCTGCTTTAGTGGCATTATACTTCAGATTAACTATCCCAGAGACACCACGATACACCATCGATATTGAGAGAAACGTTCAACGGGCAGCCACGGATATTGCAGTTGTTCTGGGTAAAAAGAAACAAGAAGACAGAGAAATCATTGAAGAAGGAGAAAATATACCCGATGTCGAAGCACCGAAACATTCTTGGCAAGATTTTAAGGAGTATTTTGGAAAATGGGAAAATGGAAAGATTCTTCTTGGTACCAGTCTATCGTGGTTCTTGCTCGACATTGCGTTTTACGGCATTGGGCTTAACAATTCGATCATATTGACGAATATTGGATATGCTAAATCATCTGATCCATTCAAGTCGTTATGGAATATCAGTATCGGGAATATCTTGATAGCTGTTCTTGGGACTGTGCCAGGATATTGGTTTACCGTCTTTTTAGTGGATGTTTGGGGAAGAAAGCCCATACAATTTATGGGATTCGGAGTATTGACAGTACTGTTTCTTATTCTTGGAGTCGCATACAAAAAGATTCTCGATACATCGACCGCATTATTTATCGTCATATTTGCTCTATGCCAGGTCAGTTTACCTATGCATAATGAACTTTCGTTTGATCGAATATTGTTCATTGATTTGTCTATTTCGCGACTAATATCGAATCTTTCTATTTATACAGTTCTTCCAAAACTTTGGACCAAATACTACCACGTTCATCATCCCAGGTGAAGTATTCCCAACACGATATCGATCAACGGGCCATGGAATTTCAGCTGCATCAGGGAAACTTGGAGCTATTATATCTCAAGTTGGTTTCCTTCGACTTAAAGATATTGGTGGCAAGGATGCATACGTCGACAAAGTAATTATCATCTTTGCTCCAATCATGTTCCTCGGAGTTCTCACCACATTCTTGATACCAGAAACAAAGGACCGATCATTGGAGGACTTATCCAATGAAAAACAGGTTGGATTTGTCAGTACCAAGCGTAAATCTTCTACTAATGAGAAAAAAGTATAAAAAATCAAAACGTACGGGAAGATATTAATTAACGAACTCAAAGTAATAACAAAAGAGATATTCAATTTATCATCAATATAATAGAGTACGACTTCAATATATATTATTATATTTGCATTATAATATATATAGGCAAGAAATTAATGCACGATTTAACTTATTTGATTGTTATAAATTAAGAAATACAACTGAAAGGTCAGTTTGATAAATTCAGTATTTGTTTCCTGCTAAGATATTGACTATGATGGGTTAGATTGGCCAAAAGGTTCAGACTCTTGACAGTTAAAATCTCTCGGGTGAATCGGCGGCTTATACAGGTGGGCAATAAGCTCGCGCAAGATGCCGTAATGTTTTCGGTACTATTACTATTGAAATAAGTCTGTTGTTATATCGGCCCCAACCATGTGATACAATGAGCCTTGTCCTTTTCCATTACTTATACAAAGTATGCCAAATCGGCGAAATTAAAATAGTTTGGAGAGATAAAGCAATGTGCTCAACACGTTTAGACGCTCGGTTAATAAAACAATTCAAAAAATTTTTTATGAGTGGTCCGTTAGGTCTGATTTATAATGCTCGAATCTATATATCAAGTAAACTTATTAAAATATGAACCAACGTTGTTTTGAAAAAACAAACAAGCAAACGCATTTACAGCTACAATAATGGAAGCCCTTTAAGATAGAAATAGAGTAAGCACAGAATATGTTTACCGTAAATGATTTTTGATAGAATTTTTCTTCCAACATCCAAGCAAGAACAACTCCGCCAAGTTTTAAGAATCAAGAAGCGTGTATGCTTACAATCTTACAAACATACCACTCCAATATAGATGTTGTATTCTACGTTGAAATACTTTGAACGCATATTAAATGGTAATAATCCAGTTTTTTAAACCAAGCGAATAGGGTAGAAAAAAGAATGCCTCAAAACAGTAGTGAATTACCGTCGAGGAATGGAATCCATTTCCTAATGCGGAATTACACGCATTATTTTCATCACACTTTATCAGCCACTCGCCACATCCTATTGGACAATAAATTAGAGGCACAAAGCCTCGGGATGCTTCGTTTTTGTAGAAAAAGAGTGAAGTATATATAGCTATGCCTTATAGGTACAGTATATCTATAATGAGGTTCCCGACAGTTCATTTCCCCCGACAATCATGCAGTTAATTAGCCGCGTTTTTTGACTACATTTTTGACTACATTTGTCGTCGTTGGGCAAACTGTAATGCCTCTGAAGGCTCATTTGTCAAAACGGATTTATTTTACCTAGCTCAACTATCGACAACGTCGGGGAAATGATTGTCCCGAAATGAATAAATGCCATGTGATCCTGTTAATTATTGTGACGGCTGATGCTTAACCAATTTTGGTTTATAACGGAACCAAAAGTATTCAAACGGAGAAGTTGAATTTGAAGGAAAGTGTTACGTGGTTGGAATTAATGACGCTATATTACTTAAAGGCAAATTAATCAATGCAAGAGTAACAATACCTCTTTGCCAACAGTATGCATTAGTTCTATATATTGTTAACATCCTTACCAAAGACAATAATATGGGACAAAGATAACTAGCTACTCATTCGGCTCCCATACCCTTGCTAGCCTTACAGATCTCGAGGGGCAATGATGAAAACTGGCAAAAATGGAAGGTGCAGCCCAGAGCATTATTCTAAAGCCGTTGACAGAGTTATTCCCAGAACTCGATCACAATACCTGCTGTTTTCGTTGTTAATTTCACGGCCAGAACAAAAAAAAACGTACTAGTTATTATGCTACTAAAGCCGTCGTTCATCAGCGATGGAAGATGAGAAATACAAGAACATAGTGGTGTCGAGTCAATAGATGTGGGAGAGATGACTTTGAAATTTAACTCTTTGACGATACCTTTGACTAATGTTAGATCTATAAATACAGTTAGTGACCTTAACGTTGGTTATACTCACGATGTTAAATCGCTTTTGTATACGCTGATTTCTTTCGATGGGATTGGTTTCGAAAGCCTATGGTCGAGGAATTTTCACTACATTAAACGCGTTTATAAAGAATTAAATAATAATCCTGATGTCAAAGATTCCAATGAAATCGATGGCAAGTTCGAATCTCATTCACCGCTGGTACGGAAAGGCATTTTTGCACTTTTACACCGGCCATGTAAACCTTCACCAGGGAGTGAATGAAATAATTTTATAAGATCTGATGCGCTGAAGAAGATCGTAAGATATCGTTTACTAGGAAACTACTATCGCTTAAATATCTTTGATTTTTCGATAAAATGGCTTGGCATGAACACTTTGCAACGTAATGCTAATACTGACCACATCTGTGCACACTCAAATCCATATTTCCCTTGCAACATAGGTCGTCTTCTTGGTGACACGCATTCCTACATCTTCGATACATACCAATGCTGGTACTCACAGTTTATTAATAATAGCCGCAGTCATGATTACGATCTGCTAATGTTGTTAATAATTACATTCATTCGTTTAAGCGACTATTTCGGTAAACCCGTTGCCTGGGCGTATGTAGAAATTCTGTACCGTACAACTATCACATATTACAGCCTCATGCAGTACAGAATTTGCAATTTGTAAGTTATTGCAAAACAGACAGTTTAACTTTGATTTAACTCGTGTGCTTCACGGTTGCAACGGGTAAGGAAGCTTCATTGAAGGGCTGAGTTTCTAGTTTTTGTTTGAAAATAACCAGATGTTAATATTCCCGGCGACTTGTTGCCATGTCATGTGGAGATGCAACATTGTCGTCAAGGAAAAAAAAAACTAATACAGTGTCATAACTTTATTTCAGTCCTGTGGAATGGCTTTGCATCACATCTTTATACAGAGTTTAATTGTGTTGCAAAAATAGCTAAAAGTGTTTATATTATTGGCGAAAACACCAAACACTTTTCTTTAGTGTTAGTGAGGCGCATTTGGTAGGAGCTGGATGGAGCTAAGTAGAAAAGAGCAGATTATAATATCTACTAGTAACAACTCAAGCAACTATTACAACTTCAAGCACTTATAACCTTAGACGCATTCGATATATAGTGTGTTACAAAAAATGGTTAGAGAGCAATAAACGTATTTTCTTAAATTTCGTACTAGAGTAATTTCTGCTTTGCAGAGGAATTAAATTATAATGCTTTGATAGCTTATGAGCAGAAGCTTTATTGCCATAATTTATGTTTTTTACCAATACCTCTCATAATTAGCTTACCTTTCGATCTTACCAAATCGATTAACATTTTATCGGATAGAACTCCATTCCTCGTCCACAATTTTTGGGCATACTTTACCTAATGTCATAAATTTTCTATGGGATTTAGGGCTGGACTAATGGTCTTGCAATTATTCGTAGGATAACAACGCATGTATACAATGAAACTTAATATAACGAATATCGCTTAATGCGGAGATTTTTGACGGAACCAAATTCTCGCTAATTAATGTGTCAGATAATCTCTCGATAAAAAAAAGAGGGGGTTTAAAGTAGCTTTTGGTGTGGACATTGTCGTTTAATCTGTATTAAGACTAATATTTGTCGTAATTAAGTTTGCAGCACTTGCGCGGGAAAAGTTACAATGAGCTAGCTGATATTCTCCCCTTATGATGACAAATCAAGATAAAATTTTGGAGCTGCGGAAGCGGAATTAGAAAAGAAGATCGTATTAGTATGATAATGTGGTGAAATTGATCAACAAAAAAATTTAGAGATTAGCGCATCATCAATGAAGGAGCTACGTAATCTCAGAAGACTCATTACATGCAAAAGTATTGAGAAGAAAAAACAAACTATGTTGGAAGGATTTGTGAATTTTAGTGTGTCAATTGAATCTGTAATAAATTTACTTTGAATCGTTAATTATATAATGGCTTGTTATTGTAACGAGGATTCACGTAGTTTATTATAATATCCGGTATATCGTTTAGCAGAGGAAATGATTGGAACCATGCCTTCCGTTATATCTGTGTGTATTTAATTTTAATATAGTGCGAAAGAAATGTTCCGGAGTTGTGAAAACCAGGAAATGTCATCTGTGAATAAAAGTTCCTCGCGACGACATTGACGTCACACTTGTATTAACAATGTACTACGATATACAGAAACTCGGTGACCTTAGTGTATTTCCATAATCAGCCAGCTGATCGTCTGTTCAAAGCAGATAGATTCTCAATTCAGCAACTAAACATTGCTTAATGGCAGTTAAACCGGTAACACTTTAATTTAAGCATGAAAAGGGCGATAAGAATGTTTTCTGTGGGAAAATCATACCAATAAATGCAACTCACGTGGTTTATAATCCATTTTTTATTGGGTGATCCATTGTCCGTTGATACAATGATAATCTTCAAAATCAGATAATAATAATAATCCGATGCATTAATGGCATACAGTGTTCCCAACACTAAATACGGGGGTAAAACAATATCACCTGAGAATTAATTGGTATTAGTAATCATGGAAAAACCGATTGTAACGATATCATTCTCTCGCTCTATGTTAGGTTATACACTCATATCAAGCGTTCTTCAAGATGTCGCTGAATACCGCACAGGATGCAACCGATATGACGACTGAAACAGCACGACATATAAGCACAGAGAAGAGTATAGAAATCTCAGTAGTAGAGGATGCTGAGAAAGCTGAGCAGACTAAAGCCAAAGACATAACCATAGTTGCAATGCGCAATTTTTACATAATTGCAAGCGCCTATCTATTATTCACCCTCACAGATTCGGCACTGAGAATGGTTGTGCTGTTAGAACTATATCAACGTCACTACAATGTAAGTGTTAGCTGTGAAAAACTACACTCATGAGTACGATAGCATAAAGTTGTGCTTATCATTGAATAACCCTGGCTCTTCTCATGTAATTACCAAATCAAGGCACTCCAAATTTCGATCATGTTTATGCTATACGAATTCTTGGGCGTGGTCACAAATCTTGTCGCTGGGATTATTGGAGCACGTCTTGGGCTTCGCTTCTGTCTCGTGACAGGTCTCATCTTTCAATTAATTGGCATCGGCGTTCTAATCGGTCTGCAAGAGGATTGGTCACGTACTTGGGTTATAATATACATTGCCCTAGCTCAAGGATTCAGTGGCGTTGCAAAGGATATGGTGAAGTTGGGTGGGAAATCGGTGACTAAGCTGGTTACGCACGAGGACGGTCAACATCAATCCAAATTATTCAAACTAGTTGCTTGGTTGACTGGTGCAAAGAATTCTATCAAAGGTGCAGGATTCTTCTTGGGAGCACTCTTATTGAATATAGTTAGCTATAGAGTATCGTTATCAGTGTTGTTAGGAATGATTGCTATTATATTACCACCCAGTATGCTATGGTTAGATAGTCAATTAGCAGTCAGCAAGCGCAAGGAGGCCTTGACACTAAGGCAAATATTCGATAAGGGGAGGGATGTGAATATACTCTCACTAGCGAGAATGTTCCTATTCGGATCAAGAGATCTGTGGTTTGAAGTACCGTTACCGTTATTCCTCCGGGGTCCATTTGGATGGTCGTTTATAGCAACGGGAGCCCTGCTCGCCGGGTGGGTAATATTCTATGGCGCAGTGCAATCAAGCACACCACAGCTTATTCTAAGACCGCTGGGAATATATCCAATTGAAAAAGCTACCTATCTTGTTCCATCAACACTAGTTTTGTTGATCGTAACCATCGCTGTTGCTATTGTTCTTACAGTTATCAAAGAGATAAATACGACTCTACTTGCTTTACTTCTCGTAGGATTGTTTGCTTTTGCCTTTGTTTTTGCTATCAATTCTTCGATCCATTCATTTTTGATTCTCTCCTATTGCCATAGAGATAAGGTTGCAATGAATGTAGGATTCTATTATATGGCTAACGCAATGGGCAGACTCGTTGGTTTGATTCTAGGAGGTGTACTGTTCTATTACGTAGGACTTTATGCCTGTCTTTGGACAAGCGCTGGTGCTTTACTTATATGTATGATCGTATCAGCATTCTTGGGTCCTGTACCTGAAGACTAAGTGTTGACTATCCGTTAATTATCAATTAATAATAAAAAGTAATAAACATTAATCAGTTATACGTACGTAAAAAATTTCGTGTCCGCGGTATTGATAAATGAATCTTGTATACCATTTTCCCCAATCCGGGTTTTCCTCATTATAAGTTGTAAGTTGTGTGGCGCTGATTTATCACCGCCTGATTTATCGCCGCCTGATTTATCGCCGCCTGATTTATCGCCGCCTGATTTATCGCCGCCTGATTTATCGCCGCCTGATTTATCGCCGCCTTCTATCCCAAGTTCGGACCATACATCCATTAATCACTAATAGCATATATCACGTGATGTAGTATACCTCGGCTCAATAAATAGTGCAAAGAATTTATTTATTGGGCTTGTATTTATGCAAGAAAAGACGCATTTATTGAACAAACGGCAGTAGGAGTAATGCAGATTAGAAGGAAACATTTGCGAAACGTAAAAATAGTGATTTACATACGTTTCAATATTCATATCACTTTTGTACTTAGTGAGAAATAATCTTTGAAATTACAGTAAGTATAGTCGTCCTCCTCTACAGTCACACTCCTGAAACCTGTGACTGTAGAGGGGGACGACTGTAGAGGAGGACCCCTATACAATCCCAAGATATATGCAATTCATTGTGAAGTGCTTATACTGTACAAAGATTTATATTAATTGACAGCATTCTTGTAAATTCTGATTTCGAAAAATTTTTTATTCAGTTTAAGTCATAAAAAAAAGCAAACCAACAACCTGTTAATAAGATAATAAAAACGTACATGTTGACAGTGATATGCATAAAGAGATTAACTTATTTCCTAACAAAAGAGTCGAGTGTGACTGAACTTTAGACTTGTCCACTAATAGTTCAAGTATTGGTATTTTGCGATGGAGAATTTTTAACTCATCTGGTCTAACAACGTCTCGGAAAGCTGTTCTTGGAATCTAATGAGTTCCGTGAGATGAAACAATGCTTCGTGGACAAGATCTTGCTTACTGTAGACCGATCTATATTAATACTATACTTATTGAAATAAGATGCAATTTCAGTACTTGTGGCGGTGTTATTATCGTTTGAGTAAATGCAAATCTCATGCCGTAAAGCATTAGTGATTTGAGGTCTCTTTCTTTTCTTGGTTGGAGAGGCTATAGACATTTTAATTTTGTGTGTAAAGAATGCGCGTTCTCCAATCATTTTAATTTTTTATTTTTATCACTTAATTTTATCACGTAATGTGACTGTGAGGAGGAGGTAATTTTTCATATACACAGTGAAACTGGATATAACGAAACCTGGATAAAACGAATTTCGACTATAACGAAGTTTTTTTCGATGTCCCAAAACCTTGTCTAATAGATATAACAAAGTTAATTAAGAAAACCTGGTTACTGGCTATAACGAAGTTTTGACTCAGTTGGCTAATAAGAATACAACGAAGTTTTCTTATAACAAACTTCCTATATTATAATAAGCTTCATTAAATTATGGCAATCTTTTCCCCATTAATGTAAAAGTTTACCGTAAATCCTAGTCTGTTTCGCCACGATGGTTAGAGCCGAAGTGACAAAACCTGCTAAGAACAAACGCCATGCACTTCGCAGCATTGAAAAAAGATCTTTCAAAACCAGTGTGGAATTGGCGCGACAAACCACTCTCGAGGAATATTTGACATTCGATGCGTAGTTTCTTTATATTGCATACAGTAAATTTTCTGTCTGAACGAGCATCTTCAATAAAATTAATTTACTATATCGTAACACAAAGTGGCAAATGAGTACCCGCTTAAACGAAACTATAAATAGGACTTCCTTATAAAGAGGAAACCTGGATATAACAAAAACCTGGATATAATGAAGAAAAAGGTTGGAACGGACCACTTTGTTATATCCAGTTTCACTGTGTATCTACTATTTATCGGTTCTGCTGTGTCCTATGATAGGGACTATAGGTAAATTTACTATAAAATCGGTTGGTTCTGTAAAAAGGTGTGACTGTAAGCCAATTGTGCTTATATATGTGACTGTAGAGGGGACGACTGTATAAGTAATTTTGCGAAATTCAATTTTAGTCCTAATTTGAATATAGTTAGCGAAATAAAACTGCTTATACATGTTGTGGTGTAGTTTCACCGCTAGCTAACAGCAAGTATTGTATCAAATCAATAATATAACCATAATCCTCAATTATATTGGTTAGAGTAGCTCTTCGTACTCAACAAATTATATTTATTGGTTTAGCATTAATCAGTATTTTCAATCAGTATACTCTTCGAGCTCCGTGCGATTTTAAACTCTTTTACAATGGTTACACAAAAAAGCTTTTACTTTGTCGTTTTCATAAATACAGTCAAACCTCTTTATACCGATATTGTTTATTATTATACCGATAAACCGATAAAGTTTGTTTACCCGAACCAATCCTTCTGATAAACCTCTTTATTAGCTATACCAATACAATCTTCTCTGATTATACCAATATTCATGTGCAACACCAAAATTGACAAATCAACTTATCTCAGTTATTGTATATGTATTATGGTGGCCGACATCAATTTTGCAAAAGTTTCGTTTTTGATATATGTTTTTGATAGATCGGCAAGTACCCCCAGTTTTGATATATCCGCAGTAAAGTCACGTTTTCACTGATAACCAGCATTTTTTGATAGTCATCTGTTCGAATTAAATATCTTTTTGCCTAATTTGTTTAATTTCGTACAATATTATTTTGACATTATACAAGACGGTAAAATTTCACTTTATCGTGTCTCGTATTACGAATTAGTGATTATATAATACACAACATAGTGATTCGTACGCGCCTTTCCTCTGAAGACTTCCGTTCGATTGGACTTTATTTCATCAAGACTTCAATACCGATTCAAATCCACATATCTGGCAGAAACTGCCATATTCTGCAAAGAAGATTGAAGAAGCTCGCATAGAAGTATTAACGACACTCGGATACTCGGCTTCGAAAAAATATTTCGGTCAATGGTTTTGTCCATATTAATATAATAATCGATAGATTTCGATATCTTTATTATATATTATAATACCATCGCCCATGTTGCTAGTTAATGAATAAATCATTATACTTGGGATGGATTGCAAGAGGACCGTGGGATATCATAAATGAACTATGGTTATACAGTCAGACCTCTCTAAATGCAACCTCTCCAAATGCACACACTATATAAACTCTCCATAAATGCACGATATGGTTCAGTCTCAGCTTATAAGAGCATTATATATTTTGCTCTCTGTAAATGCACACTCTCTCTAAATGCACACTTTTGGACTATGGTCCCGACAACGTGAATTTAGAGAGGTCTGACTGTATGTCTGACATCATGGATTGATTGAATATAGTCATAATTTGCTAATAATAACGAACGGATAAACCTCAGGGCATTAATAAAAACGTGACTTTACTGCGGATATATCAAAAACGAAACCTAAATCTGGGGTACTTGCCGATCTATCAAAAACGGAACTCCTGATATATCAAAAACGAAACTTTTGCATCAATTTTAAATGCAAATTATCACGTGATTTTAAACCAATCATTTATTATTTTATTAATTCTTCAATTACATAATCGGAAATGCATCGGTGGGATTTGTACTTTTTAACCGCACACTCCGCCAACTTGCCAGTAATACCCTTCCTATACAATCCATATAGCGCCATGTTTTCATCATCCCACCCGTTGTCATCTTCATCACCCCAATTATTGTTTTTTGGTAAACTTTCCAATATTGTCTTGTTCTTGCTCTCTAGCAATAAGTTTTCGCTTTGATGGGCGAGTCATAATTGGGCGTGAAAAAAAAAATATACATACACAGTGAACCTGGATAAAACGAAACCTAGATAAAACAAATTTCGACTATAACGAAGTCTTTTCGATGACCCAAAACCTTGTCTAATAGAATTTCCTGCCCGGATATAACGAAAACCTGGATATAACGAAGAAAAGATTGGAACGGACCACTTCGTTATATTTAAAACAGCGATTTAATATAAATTTCTCGCTTTTTCCAATATGCTTTATATGAAAATTTCCCGAACTTTTAAACTAAAATAAATTCAGATTTTTATATTATGATTTGAAAACAAAGCCGTTAAAAATGTTCAGAATGTTCTATCCTATCATTCTATCATTCTATCATTCTATCGGTTTAGACTGGGTTTTTATTTCTTTTTTCTTAAGTTATAAAATTTTAAATCACATGACTTTTTTTGCGGTTTACCATGCATGAAACGAAAGAATAAAGATAATATTACTTCACCATCTCCCATTCGGAAAATTCAACATTTCATCACTTACCTTTCCTTTGATCGTAGTCAAGACGTTGTTAATCAAGTTGTAGTGTTCTCTTTGAAGTTTCATCTCTTCCTCGTGTTTGTTTCCAGCCTGAGAAGCATCGTCTGCATCATAGCCCAAACCATCAGAAGCCAACCATCATCCTTTAAATACTTTTGTCAAAAACTTGATATCAAAAAGCATCTGAACAGAGCCCTTCTCGGAAACTTTTGCGAAATAGGGTGATGATACTAATGCAGAATAGCAAGTAAAAATCGCTGTTGAAAGAGACATCAACAGATTCTTGAGCTGCAACTGCATCAGTAATCAAAAGTGCTTCAATACTTTTTAATTCAAACTCCGTTATTATTATATGTAAATATTTACGTGATCGAGTCACCCGCCCCCATATTAATTACGTGATGAACTAGATAGTCACGTGTGTTTCTTACAGAGACTTAGAGCAGCCTCTCCCAAGTGTATGGACTGCCAGTCTAAACAAAATAAATGACTGATAGTCTCATCACCAACAAATATACCTTTCTGATTATACGGTTCGGGTTTTCTATAACTTCTAATCACGCACGGCAGCCAACTGCATGACGTGACAATCCTCTTGTCCGATCCACTCAGCAAAATCTTGGTCGGCTTTGTACATATAACGTTTTCAGGTATGTCCAAGATGTCTGGGTGTGTTCTACCTACTTTCGACGCGAGTTTGTCCTGCTCAATTGCCGCCCTATATCCAAACGTAATGGTACTCCGTGTCTCTCGGTAACTCCAGTAACATAATTAGCGATCAATACTCGTGCAGTATACGTTGCTCTTTTTTAAGCGGATCCATTACGCTGATCGTTAGTTTAGATTCTTGTTGATGTTGGGTTGGATGGATGGTAAGACTGGATGGGATTATAAATGATTTATTGGGAGCGTATGTGTGCCATTTGGGCCAGATATTGTTAAAAGCGTATTGATTTTAGTTTGGGGTGGGGTCATGAGTTATTGTGACGTCTGGTGGATATGTTGTATGTCCATTTGGAATTTATGTCCATTCGGAATAGACACATGTCAGATGGGAATTTATGTCCATTCCAAATGAACATATGTCAGTTTGGAATTTATGTCCATTCCGAATAAACATGCATGTCAGATTGGAATCATAAAGACAATCAGGTGACAACATTATAAAATTATTTTATTAACATTATAATATTTACTCTACTGCATATAAACATGTTATGATGCACAGAACGATGTACCTAATTAACATTACTGCATTGATGATTATGAGGGTGACAGTTTAAGTTACAAATGACAGCAGCTTTGCGACAAGCACATCGAGCCGTTGAACAATTAGTCTTACAAACTATCATTGTGACGTGTCGATTACAGACACCGTTTTGAATAACCAAACTAGTTGTGATATTTCCTAGATAAAGAACGTCTCTTGTGCAAACTGAATAAATGTCTTGAGTTACTGAATAGGTTATTAATGATCTGTAATAATAGTTCTTCTATTCGTGCGGAGAAAACATCGCCTGACATATCATTGTGAAAGAATGCTTTAAGTTACTGAATACGTTAGCGAATAGTCCTTCTATTGGTGCGGAGATGCAAATAAGTAAACATATCATTCTGAATATGCTTGAGTTACTAAAAACGTTAGTGAGATAAACGTGGCTCGGCACATCATTGTGAAAATATGCTTTGAGT
>CAJVPI010000573.1:0-26286 GCA_910592345.1 Paraglomus brasilianum
CGGCTAGATCAAACCCATGAATTATGGATGATTTGAGTCTTGCTAGCGCTACTTGTCTTTCCCTAATAATAGACTGCCGATCAGCAGTACTTATTTCTAACGTATTCGCTACTTCCAAATGGCTCATTTATTGATTGATGATCATTTTCCTGAATGCTGTTCCAAGGTGTATTATCCGATTGAATACACATGTTTTGTTCTTGATAAAAATCAATAAATGGATAATCATGCCGCCGCATAATGTCCTTGAAAAGGGGCATAAACCCAGGATTAAGTCTCGTTTTCATTGCTACCAGATGTTTACAAATCAGATAGGGATGGCTTAAATACGCTGGACATGAACAAACCCATGACTCTATGTCAGTGTGATATTGATCCGTATCATCCACATTTTTTTCTTTTGCGTCAGTCCATTCCCGTTTGAAAGAGTGCCACCATGAGGGAAATTCACGATTGTTACAATATCTTTTCCACAAATTTATTTGGTCAGTAACTAACTGTTTGGTGATAATTTGTGTTAATTGGTCAAGTCGCGGCCGATTGTATCTGTATTTGTAATCGTATTTCAGTACTCTCCAGTGTGACTCGACTATCATTGTTGTGCGAGCAAGTGGAAGAGCCAATGGATATGATGCGCGAGCAAAGCGATCCCAATGTTTCTTTTGATACCAATTACACCATAGGTATCCCCACAAATGTATTAAATCTTTTGATTGACAAAACTGATACGCTTCCCGTACACTTTGATAATATATCTGCTCTTTCGTCAGAAATGTATCTTTACTGATTGGTATCAATGAATGTGCAAGCGCGTGCTTTTTTATCATCAGTAACACACCCTTTTTATGTTCTTCCGGACAAATTGTGGTTGCATTATTACTTGGTAGCCATTCTGAATCGATGAAGTCAAATCGGCTGTTAGCCGCCTGTGCTACATTTATGGTGTATTGGCTATTTCTTTCTTTTGTCTCTCGCATTTTTCTTTCTATTGCATGTTCCACATGCCAGAGACAGATTTGCACAATTGCTTTTTCATCCCATGCTGCTTCCACTGCATTAATCTGACCGATATCCTTATCAACCAAGACAAATGTTGGAAATACGTTCTCATTCCGTAAAGCTGAAAAGAATTCGCGAAGCACACTCTCACGATTTTGGATCCTGTTATCACTATGATCGTTTGGCAAGTCTTCTAAAGGAACAAACGTGTCCAAGTACAGATACGCCAATGCTACGCCATATCCGCCATTATTGATTATTACAGCGAAAAGTTCAAAGCGTTCTTGATTTGTCTTAAAAGTTGAGTCGACAATTATCTCGGTCATATTACTCTGCTTAATATGTTGTAAAAAGGGTGTAACAAACCCTAGAGCCCTTACAAAATCGTTTTCGAGATAATAAATCACTTTGTAACCATCATCCGCTTGTATACTATGCTCAAGAAAATTTTTAGATGACTTGAGCTGATTTCTAGTATCAGTAACAAATTGGGTTTTCGATAATTTTGCCACCCAATAGTACACTTGTTGGTATGTATGTATTTTCGGGTCAATCAATCCATCATTAGATAGTCTCTTATAGAATTCAACCTTACGTATACCGCCATAATTAATATTATTTTTTATCCAATTTATAGCTGCGTGGGAAATGTTAATGTCTCTATAAATTGGCTTTGGGTGGCTGCTTTGATGATTGAATGAGATTCTAGTCATTTTTTGGGATAGATCGATTTTCATTATTATACTGCCTTTACATGGATACCGTTGCATAGCTGGTCTAACCTCGCGTTTATACTTGTAACTGTATTTTGCTCGATAGTAATAGAGCTCGATCCCGATCGGTTTTTCTTCACATTCAATGAGCAAATATTACACACGGAAAACTCTTTCGTCTGCTGACCCCATTTTCTAACAAAATCACTAATTCTTCTGGAGGTTTTACAACGTTTGCAATACTTGGTCGCATCAGATGTCATATCGCCAATAGCTAAATAAACGTAATAAATAATAATAAAAGTTCGAGACATTTATCAAGACAGTAATATTTACATTTTGATATGAACGACATAAAATAATGTACCTTGAGTATTATCTTGAGCTGACATAGTTAATGATAATATAAGACTGTAAGGCACAAATTTGGTTTCTGTAAGGGTAAATTTGCGTAGAATATATTTGTAGAAATTGTATTTATCAGTACGATTGCTGCTTTTAGTTTGTTGGTTTTCTTTTTTTTTGAGATTAATTCCTCATCCCCTTTATATAAGCTTCACCGCATTTACTTTTGTTGTAAAAGTTACGAAGATAGATCTTTGTCTCGCACTTAATTACAAAGATTATGAGACAAGTAAATTTAACACAAACATTTCTTCGTTGTCATGTTAATTTTAATGTTTCATTAATAAGAATGTTTCTTTAATACAACATTTAACATGAGAAATTCTTTGTTTTGCAGATCTTTGTAGTATCGGTAACAACGAATATTGGCATTATAGCAATAAATTCTTTTTTGATGAGACGTTGTATTTGATTTACCCTTAAATCCGGTCATAGTTACAAAGGCTAATAAGCAAATTTCCTTGTTTATGTAACATTTGTTATCAACATAGGATATGGGTAACGATAATTATTTTTCTTTCAGGTAATTTGCACAAAGTACTGAGAATAACGAAAGTGTAATAATCGATATACAGTATATATTACATAAGTATATTAATTATTAATGCTAATACCAAGAAAAGGAATTGTTCATATTTTGTAACACCACAACAATTACCTTATGTGTAGTAAATCAAATAATTGCCGTGATCTGATGTCAGGGGTATAACTCACCTGATTTCCGAGCTAATCGCTAGCCCGATGATCACATGCCCGCACATTTTTTTCGCCATCACTTTGTCAGTAAAATCCACACCGATGGCGATCGGAATGCTAGTGACGTCACGCGCCGCGAGCACCTCTTATCAACAGTTGCCATCATAATCATGGTAAAACTAGAGTGCCCTGAAAATCTGCACAACTTCAAGGTGCCCAGAACTGTAACGATGATTCCACTTTGGATTAAGACAACGGAACTCAGCAATTGGCACAAATTCCACGCATTTATCACCAGCTTGAAGGACAGTCAACTCAAATGGCCGGAAGCCCTTGATACCTATAAAAATTCATTTGACTGACTCGGAAAGCACTCGGAGATCCCTCAAGGAGTTAGGAAATATGCCAAGAACTTGTGCGAATGGATTTCAGTAAGTAATAGATGTGCAATTTATATTATCAGTGATTTCTTTCTAACGCTGCGATATTTCTAATAAGGTTAAGTCGAGAGGGAAAAAATTTCGAAACTGCCGTCAGAACTGAAAAGGCGAGTAGAGAGTCGAAGGAAAGGAAGCTTAAGAGGAAAAGGGAGGAGGAAGAAGCAATGGTATATTTTCAAGAAAGAATTCTTCCCACAAAAAATTGTCCTTATCTATTTACTTAGTATCTATATAAATTGCCTGTAGGAGGAGCACCAAACGTCGTGCAGACTGGCCACTGCCCAAGTTGCTAAAAACTTAAACCATTCAGTAGTCGTCTTGAACAATTCAGTGATCAAAAAGATCATTCCGGCAGTTGATGACAACCCGTTTTGGCCGAACCACAGAATCGAGAACAGCCAAAATAGTTTTGATTGTGATAGCGAAGGTCAAGATGAAAATACCAATAATGGTGAAGATGAAGATGAAGATGAACCCGATTTCAAAAGCAACGATAGCAGAGAAAACGACGATAAAGCAAAGGAAAAAAGTGCCAATTTAGGTTCTCTTCCTTTGAAAGAACGCGTTAGAATCAGAATTAAGAACATTCATGTTCTAATAAAGACAGCAAATGTTCGCAGGTAGGTCACTTTCCATTAGGAATCTCAAAATCTGATTATCATAGGCTTATTATGATATTTATGATTAGGTACCTGGATTGTATGATTTTACCAATGTTCTTACCTGAAGCCACACAGTCGATTAAAGCAGCTTTTCTAGAGGAAGAACTAGAAGAATTTCGTCGCCTCTTGATACCAGCATCAGAGTCAGAATTTTTCGGTGAGGAGGCACGGAAATATCTTTGTTCTCTGGAGGGTGTCGCGGGAAAGCTATCAGATTTTAAAGTTGCCATCGAGGAAAACTTTCCGTACAGAAATCGTATTAGTGACTTTAACCATATGGAGCATCCTGATATTGACTTGATCCATGAGTTCGGGAGAACGGTATGAGGCAGTTAACAACTTCGCGGAACTCAAGGAACGCCAATGGACGGTTCTAATGGTTGAAAAATGCTTTGCAGATGCATTGGCAAGCATCCAGGGTTGCCTTTGGGAACCAATGAAAAGATCTGGGCTCAACAGGATGCAAATCCTCTCAAGAAGTACTCAGATGGAGTCCTAACATTTCGAGCTGGAAAATCGATCTTTTTCATCTTGGAAGTGAGCGGAGGTCCGAAAGAAGCATCTGCCACCAAGGTTAAGAATGATTATGACAAAATTATTTGGTGCTTCCTGTTCCTTTTCCAAAAGATTCTCAAGAAGATTGGCGCTGTGACGGTTGAAGATGCTGAAGGGTTGGAGCTGTGGGGGGCCCAAGTCGTAGGTGAGAAATTGGTTATAATCATCTGACATGGCCGGGATTGCAACTGTTGGTTTTCCATACATTCTATTATTATTATGTTAGGGGACCAATGTGCAATAATCAGATGCTTCATCGGATGCGAGTCAAGATTCATTGTTCAAGAGGTAGCAAGATTCAACTTTCCAACATCCGTAGACAATCTGAAAGCTGTGGATCTATGCATCAAGACCCTTGGTTTACTGAGAGTAAGTCATGTTTTCATTGGGCAATACAATATTCTGGCATATACTCACATGTATTACAGCATAACATTGTTAAGAGCATTGCACGTTTTGAGTTTCTTCAAAATCGAAATCAGAAGAGGAGTGATGGCTTTGTCAAACTTTCGACCGGTATTTCCTGCCACAAATTGGACTAAGAAATTTTCTGCGATTGCTGTACCTCATTTGCTGGATAAGCTATATGTATACGATGAGGAATAGAGGTTGTAAAAGGCATTTGCCGGCTGTACAATGTGTAGGTTAGCACAGTTGTAGTGATTATTTTTTGGGCTTGTACTCCGCAATAGACTAACACTTCATTATAAAGACACTAAGTTCACTTTGTCTGGTGTGATATAACAATTATATGATCTACATTCAAAACAGAACACGGAATAATTCAGAAATTTGTGGGACTCGTGGTCTCGGAAATCCGATATATGGGTAAGGTAAGTTAGTTAACAATAATAACCATTTTTGTGTCGTTCAATTTAAGATGACATGGTATTGCTAGATATTCTATACAAAGAGGGTTTTTGGGTCGCGGTGGGTAAGTCGCTGTCATCCGATTCACATAATAAAAACCATGAAGATTCTTCACGATCGAAATTAAATCCTTTAAACAATATATGGGTAATATATGAGGTAATCAATAACCATTTTTGTGTTGCGCGTTTTTGGTTGAGGTGGAGTTATGGGTAAGTAATATATAATATGTTTAGAGAGACATTTCACAGAAAAGAAGGATCTATGCGCACTATGTCTCAACGCCAAAAACTTCTAAACTTAAATGGGTCCTTGAAACTCCCTATGACATTCGTGATGAAGCATGAACGATTTGCTTAAAGGATATTCTTCCAATTTTGCTGCCAATCGCAAAGAATTCAAGATGAAGCTCCGTTCCAAAAAGGATCCTCAACAATTAATTACGATACTTTCTAAACACTGGGGCAGGTCTCGTGGCGAAATTTCCTTCTTTCTAAAATCAAGTCAGCAGAGCCTCTCCCATATAAGCTTGAATATGATAGCCGCCTTGTTATGAATCGACTTGGGGAATACTATCTTGTATACCCAGACCACTTGAAATACGGGCTGAAAACCAAGGCCCTATATCTCAAAAGGTTTTGATCTAATTTTTTTATTTTATTATATTATCTATTAAATTAAACTTTAATTAATTATATATTTAATAATTAATAGGAGGGATCAGGAGTGATTCAGGTGTACGTACATTCATGACAGGTTATGATCCAAGTGGAGTAGCTGTTGAATGGGGTAAAAAATGATATTGGCCGAATTTATCGATTAAGTCATGCATGCGACAAGCTTCAAAGTAAACGCGATTGTATTCATGGGAGAAAAAAAATAAGCGAAAACGTTACAGGTAAAATTTATTAAATAAATTATTTATTTATTTAATATTTATTATTATTTATAATTTAGCATATATACTACTTTCAATTGTAGATTACGTAGTGTTATGTTCCGCATTCACAAGAGGATCCGTTGTCTTGTGAATGATTGTCATTATAAACTAGCTAAATGGCTTTGCGAAAACTATCGTATAAGATTACTACGATTTCGTACTCAAGGAATGGTCCGACGTGGACAACGACGCATTGATTCCAAGACTGCTCGAGCCATGTGTACATGGTCACATAGCATTGACCCATAAGGCACGTGAGCATCCGTAGTAATTTGTACAGAAGAATACAACAAGTAAAACTTGTGGATCCTGTGGTTATATTCATAAAAATCTAGGTGGATCTAAAGTGTTTTGCTGTCCCCAATGTAAAACAAACCTTGATAGAGATATTAATGGTGCTCGCAATATTTTCTTCGATATCTTACAAAAAAGGAGTCAGCTTAGGCTGATGCGGAAGCCTATTCTCTGACAGGACTTGTTATTCCTAATTAGACTTGCTTAATATTAATGTGGAGTTTTATTAGTAATGATAGATTTAATGTAGGCATATATGGTTACATATTCGAAGAAAATTTACGTTTTAATTTTATTATCGCGGGTTGCTCGGAAAAAATGCTAAACTATATGACGTAGTAAAGACGATTTCTATTCAAATGTTATCTTAGGAGTTGGTACGGCTAATGTAATATGTAATTTTTTATTTCAACATAGCATACATTCACGCAAAATAAGTGCGAGTTAACTCGGAAATACATAATTTTTTTCTATTCTAAAACAGGACTAATACGCAATTTACGTTCCTAACCTGGGTGGGATGCTACATACTTTATCTTAAACTTCGAAATGGATACTGCGGTAAATGTTTTTATTCGTTGGGTATATATATGATCCGTTGATTTTTGTCATCGCTAGTACGAAAAAAATGTCATAATCTGTTTTCTTTCGGATTGTAGGTTTGTCTTCGGGAGTTGATCTTTAACTTTATTATTAACCTTCTTCTGGGCCTCGTGTTCCTTGTTTATACTGGATAAGACATTTTTCTAGTTTCTCCAAAGTAATAGTAGCTTATTAGTAGTTGGTGACGTGCATCTTCATTTTGTTTTTCCGCATTGGAAATTTTAAAATGGAACTTCCTTGTACAGATTCTCTTTGGAGAGCTTCCCTTCGGGACATCAGTACTCAATTCGCGGATATGTTTTTTTAATACGATCGAGTCCTCTTCCTTAATCTGTTTCTTGACTTTTTTGCTGGATGGGTTTTCAGTGGATTTATCTTCATTGACCCGCTTTTTATATATATCAACTTTCGAAACATCGAGTACACTAATACATAGATATTAGGGGCGTTAAGAAGGTGTCAATCTAAAAATAAGAGTTTATTGTTCTCCCAGGTATTTGGTATCATATCCCACGCTTGTGACTATGAAAATATCTTATTTATGATTTTTGTTTTTCTTTTTTAAATAAAAAAACCAGAATAAATGCGATATTATGTCTAACACATCAACAGTCTTTCTCTCGACAGAATTAGGAAGAGCAAGTTTTCGGAATTACATAAATACGAAGGATTCTGAGCTATCAGCTGCGCGGGGAAAATTTTCATTTGTTATGACCAATAGAAAACCAGATGTGTGGGCACGAGAGTTGATAACAATGTCAATTCGTGTCCATCTTTTGTTCCTCGAAACTTGATTAGTATTTATATAAGCTAAAATTACCGGAAGCAAATTCCTAACGAACGAAAGTTAGTTTTTCCTTTTAACCTGCGAAATATTAAACTTTTTACTAGCCCAATATGATGAACCCAAATCTTGTGACGAATATGAACTCGAACATACTCGAGGCGGGTGCGATGTCTGTTGATATTGGTATATCAGGCATTCAAGAATCGTATACAAATCTGCCTAAATACATAGAGGTCGCATTAGAAGTTGGAAAGATAATCAATCATACTGCTATCGCTGTGCTTACTGGTAACATTGCTTTCCTTGTCGACGACATAGTCAGTTATGCTTTTGCTGCAAAGCATTGTAAATCTGAATGCAGACGTCTGGCCGAACAGATAAAGATTTCTAGTGAATCGGCGAGAGATCTGTTGGAACAATTAGACCAGAAGCCTAAAGAGATCGAAGACAAAAGTTTCATCAGCGCATTGAAATCATTTGCGATTGTACTTGAAGATGCACGATCCGTTATTAAACAACATGCAGTAGGAAGATATGGACTGAAGATATTTTATGCAAAAAAGTTTGCCGGTGAATTTTTAAGCATGGAAGAGCGACTTGATCAAGCATGTCAACGGTTAAACTTTGCAATAAATGTTCGTCATTATGTTGATAATAAAGAAATAGTTGCAAGGCAGAACTCATGGAGAGAGGCAGATAGAAAGGCATTCGAGGAGATAAATCATTCAGTCAAAGAAGCTTTGGCAGAATTGAAACGAAACGAGAGTTCCCAAACTACTGTTTCCGAGACTTTACTTGACGATGTACGAATACCATACTCTCATTTTACAGACGTGAAAAAATTCAAGACTGACCGAATGCATCTCGCTATTTACAATACTGCAGACGAAGAGAGAAATGTTAAAAATATTGAAGTACTTATTAAAGTCACTCAGGCTAGAGAAAACAACATTGATCACAAAAGGCGACTCGCTCAGGAGGTATTTTACTTGCAGAGATTAGCACCATCTTCAAACATTATTAATCTCATTGGAATCACGGCGTTGCGCGGCGGATACATGGGACTCGTGCTCGAATATTGTGCTAATGGAGATCTAAAGACATTTATCGCTAACCAGAAGTTGCACGCTGATTGGGGACTGAAACGTGCTATTGCGTTAGGCATTATTCAAGGCAAGTAAGGTTAATTCTACGTAGCCTAGTTTGGGAATAGGTTAAGATGGGAATGTTCGATTGACTAGTTTAGAAATGATTTATTATTTATATACCTTTAACATGAATGTTGAGGCGCCAGCTTGATATTATAAGATTACCATGTCACTCGTTAAAACAGACATCAATTATCGAGACCTGATTTACCTTCTCTTTTATCCCTATAAATAAGGCATAGCATATTTGCATGAAGCAGGCATCGTCCATAAAAGCATTTGCAGCGAAAACGTCTTATTGGACAAATTTTGCGAACCAAAGATCACCAACTTCCGTAAAGCTCGTTTAGATGAAGCGACTACTCAATTCCAAATCAACACATTCGAGGAGCAGATGCGGTGGGATGCGCCAGAGCGTTTACAAGATGATGCTGTTAAATTTTCAAAAGCATGCGACGTATTCTCATTCGGTATCGTCCTATACGAGATAATAACCGAAACATATCCATGGGCTGGGTATAGTTTAGATGATGTGTACACAGCGAGAAGAGGAGGAAAGACATTAGAGCTGCCATCATCTACGCCAAGCGTGGTGTCTGTTATTTACGTAAAGTGTACGGAGACTACACCCAGATGCCGATTCAAGGCGAAGCAAATAATAGAGCATTTAGAGGACATTCGTCCAGAGGATTTGGATAGTACCGCGGGTGCTGTTCCAAATAGTTCGGAGGGCAGCCTTCTATCCCGGCTTCCTACTCTTTCTATTTCTAATATTGAAGCAGAAGAGGAAGAGGAAGAAGCAGTTGCTTCCGTGAAAGAAATATTGACTAGGGCAAATGCGTACCACGCGGCACAACAATATGAAGAGTCGTTTGGTTTATACATGTCAATTGCTAACGAATCTCGTGAAGCCATGTTTCGCATTGGGTCCTACTATTTCTTTGGTAAACATGTAAAAATTGATCGTGATAGAGCTAAAGAATATTTAGAAAGAGCTGCACAAGGAGACGACGGGAATGGAGATGCTATTGATATGCTAGGCTATATGTATCTTACCGGAGAAGGGATGCCGGCGAAAGATAGAGTGAAGGCTGTGGAATATTTCAAGAAAGCAGTTGAAATGGAAATACCGCATGGTATGTACCATTTAGGTATTTGTTATATGAAGGGTATAAAGTTGAGGAAGAACGAAACGCGCGCAAAGGAGCTAATAATGCGTGCAGTGAAACTTGGAGTGGAAGAAGCGGTCAAGTTTGCTCATTCACAGCATTGGGATAGTTGATCATTATTTATTGACGAATTGTAAAGTTGTATCATTAAAATAAAATTATAAATACACTGTTTCTGATCAAATCTTTCGAGTCTGTCTTGCCAACCCATGCTATGGTTAGACCCACACTCGTTTAACTCATCTCTGTCCTTATTTCTCTCTCAATAACCTCTTTGACCAGCCCAGGATCAGCTCCCTCTACACGAACAACTCTCCTCTTTTTCTCTAATAAACCGACAAATTCTGGTGGAAGAATCTCGTCAAAGTTGAAGTGAGGTGCATTTTTAAGAGCTGTCTCTACTGCTTTCGAGAATTTAGCCGGGTGTGCCGTTGCCAAACAGATTTGTATTACTCTGAAATCAAATCGTAGATCCTACAATTAGATGCTCGTATTGAAAGAGTATCATAACGAGTTTTTGCTATACCGGGATTCTTACCCTTCATTCTGCTTTTTCTCGGCGGCTGCAATACCGACAGCTGTATGAGGATCAAAAATGTGAGACACCTGATCCGATGATTCAGGCGAATAATATCTGGATATGACATCAAGTGTCTAAAGGCAATCAATAACAAAATATCAGTTTTGTGAACTTTTTCCCATTCCATCTCTATCTCCCGGCCTCAACTGACTTCATCATCATTGGTACAACAACTCGTAAAATCTCTGCTCGCCATATTTAATATTTCTTCATCCACAGTCAGACCCTTGTTGTCCTTCACATCTTGCATCCAATTTTTCACTGTGATACTCGCTTCATCTTCTTTACCAGTCTTCTCATACGCCAAATACCATAACAATCTTTCAAAGTTACTCGATACTACAATGTCCATAGCCGGACTCAAAGTCTCATATACATATGTGTTTGCGTTCGCGTCACTGCCAACAAGTACTTTCTCGTATTGACCGGTTGAGAAAAATCGATGCAAAATATCATTAGAGTTGGTAGCTAATAACAACGACGAGATCGGCAAGCCCATGCGTTTTGCATAGTATCCGGCAAGAATATCACCGAAATTCCCAGTTGGTACACAGTATTGGATTTTGATCTGTGCTTCAGGGGATAAATTGAGAGAGCGGAGAAGTTGGAAGTATGAGTGAAAATAATAGGTAATTTGGGCGAGAATACGAGCCCAATTTATGGAATTCACTGCGCCCAGATGGTATTTGCTGTTGAATTCTGTGTCCCCAAAGAGTGCTTTTACCGTGTCCTGTGCGAGAATGTCGGATGGTTACGAATAAAAACCAGACTATGGTGAAGATTCAAGAACAGAATTACATACCTGACAATCGTCAAATGTTCCTTTTACTGCCAGATTATGGATATTACTATCTAATACTGTTGTCATTTGTGCCTCTTGAATGGGTGATACTCTCCCAAATGGATGTAGTATAAATACTGAAATGTTTTTTTTGCCTTTCAATCCGTAAATAGCGGCACTAAGTGTTTAGTATTACATACGAAATTGTGCTATTTAATGCACCGGTTCGATACGATCAAATCAACACATCTGCGCTTTGTAGGTATACCTTCCAGTGTCGCCGCTTGTGGCTCCCAGAACAGTTATTCTTTCCTCTTTCCCTTCCTTTTTATTTTTTTTCTCTAACAAGTATTCAAACAAGTTGCCCAAAAACTGTAATGCCACGTCTTTAAACGCGAACGTAGGTCCATGGAACAATTCCAAAACGTATAGATTATCTTTGATTTTCGTCAGTGGAGCTACGCTAGGATGCCTGAAAGTAGAATATGATCTGTCTATCAAGACCTCCAAATCGGAACGTGGTATTTCAGATTCTGGCACATATAGAGAAAATATTTCTAGAGCGAGTGAATTAAAAGAGAGATCGAAGAAAGTAGAAGGCCAGTTAAACGGAAGGGTGGGAATGCTATTTGGTATAAAGAGACCGCCATCTGGAGATAGGCCAAGTTGGACAGCTTCCGAAAATGATATAGACGTCGGGAAGCCTCTCGTTGAACGATATTTCATATTGGAAGTGGAATGATTATCGGTAGATGAAAAAGTTTTGGTTTGCGCAACCTACAAATAAATATGCTCAGTTTGTTGCACAATGCATCTAAAATCATTCCCTCAACCATAGCGCGTTATAAAAATGGATTCCATTACTATTACTATATTACAAGCTCTATTAAAATATCAGATTTGTGTTTAAAAAATAACAATAACAATAATAACGAATATTGGCAATTTACGTGTATTAGTTATGTAAATGGGTTGATTTATTTTTTGCGAGCTTTCGAAATGGTAGCAACAGCATCTTAACGAAAGCACTTGCAAATTGCTCCCATATTCATGAAGTTATATCGTCGTGTGCGATATGACAAGATCTCTAGGCTAAGGCCCAAGAATTATCAATAACCGTTTACTCATTGTATGTAGTCATTCTTTAGTTTTGAAACGAGCTCATATTACCATTCAACCATGTTGTTACTATTCAGCCAGCCAAATTTTCTGTGATTGCGTTTTCTGCTACTTTTAACTGGGCTCAGCCCGAGTATTAGCTGTCCTGTCCATAATTTGTAAATTGACCAGAGCAACTTGTATATTCTGCCTCAATATAACATATTACTGAGTTTATTGTATAAAATTATACGTCAAACAACAAATTCCTCCCACGTTTTGTTATTTCAGATGTTCTAAATTGAAATAAGTCACAAAATACACATATTGATCAAGCAAAAATTTTCCCTATAGCAAACACACAGCGGAGAAAGACTGTATTAAAAAGCGTATTATCTCTTTTCTGAGTTTTCGAGTCCTTTATTGGTTATCTCTTTCCTGAGCTTTGCAGTAACTTGCTATAAAGTACTGTTGCGACGGAAGTCCAATCTAAATTCTTATACTTTGTTGATATTTGCGGGACAACGGTCAATGCTATTTAAAAATTTAACAAATGTTCAAATGCTCTTCTTCTATTTTCTGGCTGAGGGCTTTTTGCGCAAACACGTCTTTCCAAAATATCCCATAGACATGACTTGTGCAGCTCACAAAAGACAACTAACGTGATAATGCGTTCTATAACAAGAGCATCATTATCTTTAAAGTAAACAACAAATTGACATTTTAAAGAACAGTAAGATAAGTGTTTTAGTATTAGCCATCTGCTATGCCTAACGGGCTTTGGAAAAGTAACGATTGTCTTGGTACCGGAACTACTGCTGTAGGAATAAGGAAATTAACATATAATTTTTAACGCGGTCTGCGCATACCGATTGATCCTGAAATATTGGCATTAAATACTTAATGATTGTTTCAAACACCGCGTCTCTTTAATAAAATTAACATATAACAAGTTTGAAAATTGACGAGTGTCAAAGAATGGTGATTGTAAACCCTTGGCACACCGCTCAGCATGCTGTGGGTTATTTCAACAATAATAGCAATAGCTTGCTGCCACCAAAGAAGAGTGGGCTTATCTCGATATATATGGACAACAATAAAAAAGATTACGACACGGAAATAAAAAAAATAATTAACGGGTGATTGACCCAAAGCGGACATTCAAGCAAGGTAAGGTATGTTGCAGGAAAGAATAAGCTTAACGTGAGCATCTACATTATAATATTAAAATACGATTGATAGAACATCGAACAAAGACTTGTAGTATCCCGATTGGTCTAACGATGACTTTGTCCGCCAATTGCTTATTATTTTGTATTACGGGGAATTTATTGAATTGTACCATAATAATAATGAAGTCATGAGGGATATAAAAGTGTACTTTATTCTAATCTAAATTCAGGAAGCGATATCATTTGGAACTTTTTCCTTGCTCTCCGACTTCCATATTCTCTTCTCCATCAACATCATGACTGTTGTATCTACTTCTATTGCAACCAAACGTATTGGTTGTAGTAGTTAACATTGTCTAAAAATTGCCAATCACGAATTGACACTCTTCATAAAGCATGCGCGATAATGCAACTCTGTCTGTTGTCGTTAATTGCATCCGACCAATTAGGAAACCCACTAAATTGCACCGAAGGAAGGACAAGAAGCAGGGGAAATATAAAACGTCGGTTTACCATTGCTACTACTACCGTGACAGAGGGAGCCAGGTAAATAAACCAGTCCTATTTGCATTCTCTTGTTACGGAAACAACCCCTCATGCCACTATTTAGGAACGAACACAACAAATCTTCAAAGAAGCACAAATTCAAACCGCGAATTCTAAATTTGAAGTCACTTTACAACAAAGCATTCGGTCGTCAAACATGTGTACTTGCACCTTCTCGTCCCGCTTCGGGGTGCTATCAATCTACCACTCGATTAATAGCAAGTTCCAACCCACCGCCACCATTACCTTCTGACATTCTTTATTATATATTCTCAATGATGGTAGAAAAGAATCTAAAGACACTCAATACTTGTATATTGGTAAATAAATCATGGTGTGAACATGCTTTACCCATCTTCTGGAGAGAGCCATTTAGAGGAGGAGAACCGATTTGTGTATCTGTAGTTGACAATTATATTGGATGTTTGTCTAACGAGGAAAGGGATGCATTAGAGGAATGTGGGATACGACTGAGAAACTACAAGGGAAGGTCATCGTGTATTAATTATGCACAGTATTTGAGATTCTTGAGTATGGCTGACTTGTATACCGTTGTAAGAGCTTGGACAGATCGAACGCAAATTAGAAGGTAAATAATTAAAGATCCGGATCGTAGTAACGTTATTTAGCGTCTGACTAGTGTTTTTTCTATTTACCCGTTAAAGATCTCGCAGACACAGCCGCAATACGTACTCCACATACACACTTGCTCTTAACCTTGGTCAAATGTTATGCAAACTCTTTCTAAGCGATCGAGCGAACATTTTATCGCTTTCCCTTGATTGGGGCCGTGGATATCCATCTTGGCTATATGCTGGCGGATTAACGCCCAACCTTACGCGTCTTCGTAAACTTTCCATACACCACATTAACGAATGGTCAATATTCTCGCACTTGGCCAGTTATGCGGTAAATATCCAGGATCTTGAGATTCTTGATTATTCATTGTCATCTCCTTCACTACATAATGAAGAAGTTAGCCTCGCCAAGTTTATTGAATGCCAAAATAGATTGACTAGATTCAAATTGTTTGGATATGGGACACATCCAACAATGATTCCGTGGTCATTGAGGAGTCAGGCAAAGACGTTGAAATCAGTGGAGATTATTCATATAAATTTTATTTCCGATGAAAAGAAAGGGCCGTCGTTGGAAGGATTAGCTGACTGTGTATGTTTAGAAGAGTTATGCATACGATTCTGCACGGATGCCAAGAGAGATCACTTGCTGCCCTTGCATGGAGCAGTCTTTCCTTATTTGAAGAAACTACACTTTGTTGAGTCCACTGTTGCGTGGGAAGAGTTGATGATATCATTAATTATAACAAATGCGAATACTTTAGAGGAAATATTATTCAAACCAAAGGCGGGTTCAGTTATTGAAACGAATGAGCCAAGTGTTTTTGGTACTGTTGTACGATACTGTCCAAATATTCTTGTGCTTGCTGCTCCAATGACCAAGAATCAACTTCCGTATCTGTATCAATTACTGCGTTATTCATCCTGTCGTCTAACGAGTCTAAGTCTGTTCGCTCCAGACCGTAGTAAACGATGCAGCAATCACGACTTTACAACTGAGCTAGGTGCACTGCTACCAAAGACATTGAAACATTTAAATTTGTGTATATGTATAGGTATTAAAGCAATGCAAGTGTTTCTCAAGGAAGCACCAAAGAGTTTAGAGACTCTGTATGTTGAGGGATGGACTTCTTTTAATCCAGTACAGAGACGAGTGGCAGAGGAGTATTTAGCAGGAAGTAACCGAAAAGAAAATGCTATCCAGTTTCTGAAATATACTATTTGATCTATTTCATGAGACTGGTATTATATATAGTGTGAATAACATTGTATTTGATTTTGAGTTTCGTTTCAGTTCATATACGATGTACGTGTCTATATGAGCTGAAATGCCGAACTCGTGTTTCTTGTATAATATCCAAAATAGAAAACAATGTGAATACTGATTTTTCATATTCTACTTAAATAAACACCAATTTATGAGGAACGAGTAATTAATTACCCATAAGTGCACACTTCTAATGTGCGTGAAACTTGATTCTAATCAATAGCGATGTTCGTATATACTCATTATTAAGGAATGGCTGAGCGGAAGTAACATGTGCTCCAGGGCCTAGTGCATTAGTCAATTTTAATCGCATTTTTCAAATATACAAGCCACATATTTACTGGTATTAGTGGAGCTGTGAATGTATTTAAGCGAGTTAGTACTTCAAAGTATCATAATAAAGCGAAAGACAAATTTATTCATACTGATGTAAAGTCATCATTGACTGTCAGTATGAGAAAAGTCGAAGCAATTGATACTAGAGACTATATATAAATTATGTCTTATTAAGATCCCTTTTACTTGGTCTTTATTAAAAATCCTAAAGACTTAGTTCGCCATTCTTTTCGATATAAACCATGACATTATGATATAGCAGCGAAATTGTTTTTCGTATGAATCTCTCCAAAGAGAGCCGTTGATTGTCTTTGCGTGCGTGAAATTGTTTCTATCTTTGTCGATAATCTCGTATTAAATAACAATAATCGCTACGCCATTATTATAGCATCTATTTCTTTCCGGATTTCTTAATGCCACCGCCAACTTAATAATAGTAGAATAAAGGTTAATTTCGCAAAATGAGAGAAAAGGCAATAAATTTGCTGTCAGTATCTTGTATATACTAACCAAGAGGCCCTTTTCCTGCTGCTTTCGCTGCAAGCTCCTTTTTTTTCTTTTCTTCCTCAGCTTTCTTTTTTTTAAACTCTAAATCAGTCTATTTGTTGAAAAACCGTATTAGAGTATTAACGGAGAATTCTCGTGCTGCTTTATATGTGGTGGTAGTTCATTAATAAACCATAGAACCTAACCTCATCGAGCTCTTTGTTTTGTTTCTTTGGCTTTTTAACAGGTTTTAACTTACCGCCTAAAGATGAGATGTAGCGTCTTTATTAATATTATGTAAATTTGTTAGAACTCTAAAGATGGTATAGCATGCTACATACCTTGTCTTCCCGACATCGTGTAGTTTGCGGTAGTTGGAATAGAGGAAGTAACGGAATGTGCAGTTGTATCATTAGGGCAATTATATTTGCGCTTTAACCAATCAAGAGCGTTGTTCATTTACTGCGGAGAGCGAATATTAGATTATTCCCTTTGTAATTAGTATCGACGAATAACCATAGTTGTGCCTTTTTTATTTATTACCAGCTAGCAGTTGAATAATTACATATTTTCATCCTTACTTTATCAATCTACTTCCTACTTCTACTCAACATATCCCCTACTTTTACGTTAGGTAACATCTTCCCTTCACTCCACTTGGGACTCTCCAAAAATCCTACTTCTACCAAATATCCTAAATACAACCCCATCAAGCTTTCTCCCATCCTCGCGCACTGTTTACTAGCCACAACCCGAGTATTACTGTCGTCTAACTCGGGCGCCTTTGTCGAAGTTGGTAGATCATCCAATACAAAATGAAGCAGAGGATACAGTGCATTGTCATCTGCTTGAAGAGTAAATTCCATTAAGCGATCCCTCCATGCTACATATTCGATTTGCTGTACTTCGTAGCCGTAGAGAGAAAGAGCAGAAAACAAATCGATGAAGCGAAATGGTGGATCAGATGGATGTGTAATATGGAATACACCCAAATTATGAGCATTAGGACTGATCGCGATATCTTTTACACACTCAGCGACGTAATCAACGGGACACATATTAATGATATTATATATACTTGGCACCATTTTCAACTGAACACATCCCTTGATCAATCGCCATATGAAATCGTCAGTATTAGTTACTCCCGTCTTTGAATGACCGACAATATATCCAGGGCGCACGATAGCCACCGGGGCACCACGACTTCTCGCTTCCATTAATAGCTTCTCAGCCACCCACTTACTCTGTCCATATCCACTGTTAATATTAGTTCGACTACCCTCGAGATCATCCTCCTCCAAAATACCGCGACCACCAGATTCGATTACTGTAGATGACAAGCGAATGTAGTGTTCTGTGTCCAGAACAGAGGTCGATGATATGAAGACTAACGGTTTAATGCGCGTAGTAGTGGAGAGAGATAAGGCTGACAAAGTGGCAAGGACGTTTGGAGAACGAAGCTTGGAATATGGGTAGACCCAGTGGACCTAGATTTCGATTCATATTAAAAAGAGCGTACTTCGTGTCAACTGAATACAATTTAACTCAACTAGAACCATCTCATCCGCAGACACACAGACATTCCTCCTGTTACCCAATACCCTCAATTCTTACCAAAGCTCCGTTATGCACAACAACATCCACAATCTCGCAATATCTCTTCCATATATCTTCTTCCAGCCCCAATCTTTCCTTTTCCAAGTCTCCTAATGCAACTTCTATCTTTCCGTTCTCGACCCACTCTTCCTTCCAAACTAAATGTGCAGAACAGGTTTTCCGAATCCGTTCCAATCCAGAACGCTCATCAGCAGCGCGCACATGAGCGATGATACGTATGTCAGGATGGGAATTGAGAAGAGCAGAAAGGATGAATGCACCCAAAAATCCGGTGACTCCAGTGAGGAAAAATACGGTGCGCGTATGGGTTGGAGGCAGAGGCGGATAGGATGAAGGAAGGCTGGTTATGAGGTCGGTCAGATCTTCAAAATAGGTCGTTGCGAAGGCTCCGGTTGTAATTTCTGTTGAATAAGCTTCCCCAGCATCAGTTCCCATATTCTTCTTTACGCACTCATCCCCTTCCACGTCACCACTGTCAATATTTAATTCTCCCTTAATCAGTCTCTCAACCTCTCTTGCCTGCCCTCTTATTGTTGGTTCATTAAAAACTAGTCCTAGAGGGATGCTAACACCACACTCCTTACGCAACTCAAATATTAGTCTAGTAGCCAGAATCGAATGCCCACCCAAATCAAAAAACGATTCATCGAGGGGAAGAGATTGCGAGGAAGCATGAGGGAGAAGACGGATCCAGATTTTGCAAACCGTGCGTTGTATTGGCGTAAGCGGATGTTGGTGGTCGGAAATTGCCTTTTCGGCAATTTGAACAGTATCCGGAAAGGGAAGCGCTGGTTTATCTATTTTCCCGTTTGGAGTTAGTGGCATTTTGCGCAATGGCACAAACACTATGATATTGGAATGTAAAATTGTAAGATGCTTTTATAACGTTCCACGCAATGTCACGACTAACACTTACCAGTGGGAACACTGTAGCTAGGCAATTTTTGCTTTAAATAATCCCTAATATCTTTTATCAGTCTCCTGTATTTTTGTATACCTCTTACATTATCTGGTGCGTCGTCTTCCTCGTCCGCTGAACTTAATAAAGAGTCAATCTCTCCTGACTCAACGGGTACGAAATAACTGACAAGAGTTTGTTCTTCATCTTTGTCTCGGCGGACAAGCGTGACATTCTCACGGACAAGGGGGTGTTGGGAAAGATGAGTGTCTATTTCACCGAGTTCGATACGAAAACCTCGAATTTTTATTTGATCGTCGGCGCGGCCCGTGCATTCCACTTTCAGAGATGAAGAATTTTAGGAAAAGGTTGATATGAACGAACGTGCGAACGGTATGTCCATTAGAAATTGTGCGAAATAAAACTCCAACATGATACATTATTTTATCGCACCGTTATAGTCTTACCGTTTCCACTAGGATTATATCTTCCTAAATCCCCAGTTCGATACATCCGATCTCTTTTCCCTTTCCAACACTTTATAGGCGCCCCGTCTTCTTCATGTCTTTGCTCTTCACTCGTAAACCAATTCCATAAAAACTTTTCTTTCGTCACATCGTCTAATCTCAAATAACCCTCAGCTAATCCACCTGCTCGAACATATATTTCGCCTATTTCACCCACTCCACACAGTAAATCTTTCTTCTTTCTATTCACCACCAATAATTGCACATTCTGCATCCCTTTACCGGCCGGTATGACATCTTTTTGGGACTGTAAAAATGCAGGAGCGACAGAGAGAGGCGGAATCGAGAAGTAGGATACCGAGCGTTGTGTCTCGGTTGTGCCGTACATGTTGATGATAGTAGTGTTTGGAGCGAGATGTTGCAAACGGTTGCAATCACGTTTTGTGAGAATGTCGCCAACGAAGAAAGCGTTGCGGAGGGTTGGGATTGGGACTGTGGCGTTTGCAGATAGGAGCTGACCCATTGCTTTTTGGAAGTTGTAATAAGTGGAGTGAAAAAGGAATTAGCATTACAGAACGAAGGAGTAGAGACGACTTAGAGTCAGGACAGGCGAATCGTGTGGAACGCTAAATACCAGGTGTTAGATGAGTTACAGTAACTTCGTTTTTGTTCATCCATACTGCTAGTTGTCCGGGTGTTCCAATGTCTTCGCTAGTTGGAATGTGAAGTTCAGCCCCAAGGAAAAGCGGCGTGAAGACTTGTTATTTGGATGAGATTGCATGATGGATAAGTGTTACTGCAACTGATGTGATTTGAGCAGTAATGTTAATAATACGTACTGTCCCGTTGAATTGGATCATGTGCAATGCCAGACAACATGGTAAAGCGATCATTTTCACTGAGATTAAATTCTTGCGACATCCATGGATAGTAGTGAGTCAAGGAAAAATGTCTTCCTCTAACGCCTTTGTAACAACAGTAATTAGCAAGAAAGCAAGTGATAATGATGAAGGATGTTAACTTTACAGAATCAATATCTTCATGGCGTGATTATTAATGTGTCGATTGATGCCTTAATGTAATAAAATACAAAAATTCCCTCCTTACCTTTGGGTATTCCCGTGCTTCCGCTTGTAAAGCTTAGCGTCCCAATGCTATCCGGCCCAATAAGAATTCCAACATCATCTTCTTCTCGCCCTCTTACTACATCCAAAACGTCTCCACCGTTCGCATGTGTTCCTCCTTTTAAGTACGCATCTTCAGTGATTTCTAATGCCGGTATTTCACACTTGAGATTGAGATTAGTAGTGATGTATGTGCATACTGTCGGATGAATGACGCCTGCATGTTTGAGAAATATAATGGCGCGTGGTTGCGCTACTTGTAGATAGATATTCTGCCGATCTGGTGGGTAGGCCGGGTCTATGATGGTTATACAATAGTATATTATTACTATATGCATTCTTTACTTTACCCTTACGCCATTTATTCACATTCATTCTATGTTCTATCAGTTATTGCTTGCCTCTTCTTCCTTACCCCTAGCTCCTGTTCTTCTAATACTCACCAATAACACTAAACGTAGCCCCTGCTTTAAGTACTCCCATAATAGCAACAACCAAGTCTACACCTCTATATGCATATACCATAACAACATCCTCTCTTTCGACTCCCTTATGTAACAAATACTGTGCTACCAAATTAGAAGCTTTACATATCCCCTCATAAGTAAAAGTTCTCTTCTTCTCGCTCCCCTCGATAGACTCCACAACGCATGTCTTCTTTGGAAATTTCTTAGCGTTTTCAGCAAATATGTCAGTAATCGCTCCTCTAAACTTATCCCATCGCAAATCACAAACAGGATCAGGCAAAACTGCCCGACATTTGTCCGTGACGAGGGGAGTTTCCGAGATTGGCGTCTGCTTGTTGTGATGAGCGTAATCAATTACAAAGATTAATTGATCAAGAATATGATGTATGCGTGAGGAAGAAAATAGAAGTTGATTGTATGATATGCGGAGTTCTATTTTAGGAAGTAGAGTCTGTCTTAGTGAAGGTGATGCGTGAGAAGTAATGAATATTGTTATATCGGTTGTAGTTGAAGTTGCTTGGAGTAGATGATTGTCCGGCGTATCACTCTGATTGAAGAAGCGTACTTTAAATAGAGGTGGATACGTTTTATGAGATGAATTGTCAACAACAGAAGAGGAAGTATGCCCGGGATAAAGTGTTGATAATAAAAGCGAAAACGGCACTTCATCAGCTGACGCTTCCAATTCCACTTGTTGTACTCTCTGTATCAAGCGTTCAAAAGTATCACTCGATGTTACTGGAATTCGGAGGACAAGTGGATTGCGCGAGTCTGACGAGGAACCAACAGTAATATCTTCATCCCCCGTGTATCTGTGTATAAGTAGAGTGAATGCCGATAATAGTATAGTGAATGGGGATGGTTGATTGGTGGAGGAACCATTGCCCAGAGATAATTGGAGAACGGCCAGCGCGGTTGAATCTGGAAGACTTAACGTTTGGACAGCATCTACTACTTTTGGAGGAATAGGACGGGAATAGTCTGTCGGTAGTTGGATTTCAATTAGATTCTCTAAACGGGTTTTCCATCTTTTTAGGCGTTCTCTTGTTGTCTCATCTATTGCGGTTATGTCATTAATCATAGTAAAAACTTCTTTGAATGTATTGTATACTAAAGTAGTTTGTTTTGAAATATGTTGTCTAAAAAAACTGATTATCATAGTAATACAGATTCTACATTACGATAATCTCTCACGAAAAAAAGCGGTGAATATGACGTAAATTTTCGGCATTAAGGTGTTACTATTACAGAGAATATTTGATTATCTGTTGCCGCGGCAACAAGAGCTGTAAGAGCTGCAGTACAATAATATACTGAATTAATAGGCGTTGCTAAAATTAGATTTCGAAAGATCATAACGGCGTAATTTCCGGTGTGCATTGTTCGTTCAACGTGATCCAACTCTTTCGTAATAAACGAGTAGCCTTTATACTCTGAAATACATTATTAATGATCCATTCCCAGTATTAGTATTAGTATAGTTGTGAAACCGCTAATCCCTATTATTATGCCCAAATTGAAAAAGCATTTCAGATACCTCTCTAATTTAAATAGAAAGCACCAAGGCAAAAACTCCAAATGTCGCGAGACAATGGAAAAAAGAACGCGAGAGTATGAATGAGGATGATTTTCTTAAGGTATAAGCAGGAATCTTGGTATTCCTACTACTCCATATGTGTAATTGTTGTTCTTAAATTGAAGAAAATATACGGGTTTGCCATACGCTCTCGCATATAAACTAGCTAAGTAGCAATTTTTGGTGATGAAAGATTTACCTCGGGTAAGGGGATTTTTGTCGCCACTTACAATGAGGATAAGAAAACATTCAAATCGAAAAATAATTTCTTAGTATTAGTATCTGGACCATACATTAACATGGGGTTTTTTGTGTGTCGTAAAATTTCAGGACAACAATACCTTTGATGATTTGATACCATATTTGGTTTTATATTTAAGGATATTCAAACTGCGGCTACGTACTGCAGTATGCAGGTTTCACAGGTGACAATATGGTTGGTGCATGCATGACATGCCCATGATGCGCAGCAAAATATAAACGCGTATGAAACGGGCAAAAAAAATCACTCTCTTCCAACGCAATGAGCGAAGACCTCTGGAAACAGGCGAAAGATAAACTAGCTGCTTTTTTCCCTAACGCATCATTATGTGGTGAAATCAAAGGTCGTCTTTTGCAGCTGAGAGATTAGAGAACTTTGAAGGGGAAGAGGAAGAAGTGCGGGCAAGCTTGAAAACATTACTGCCGGTAACGACTTTGTGACTCGGGCGTTGGGGACATAGAGTAGTGTAGTTGGTGATTCCGACAAAAACAATTGGAAAGTTATTGGTGTTAAGAGTTAGAAATTTATTTATTTAGTTGTTTTCAAGTCATCAAGACCAGATGCAAAAAGCATGCTGGGAGCAGTCGTATTTAAGCGTTTTGAGAACTAATTTCTGACTCCGCAGCTAATTAATATCCAATAAAATCTATATGATTAAATTTGTGCTACAAGTATTAGAATTCCGAAATTCGAAATACTTGCAATTCTAATTTCGGTAGCGCAAAGTCACGTGAACATTTTACCGTTCACATTAATATCTAACCACAGACAAATGTTTAATATGTATATCTTATAATGCATATGCATTTTTTTATTTGTACTGTGAAGGCATAAAAGTAAATCATCACATTTTTATAATGCTATCGGAATTTAATATGTAAAATACATAGAAATATGTCAATGTCTATAAAATTTAGATGCAAAAACATTCTTATTCCATAAGACTGATATAGAAATTTATATTGCCAACGTCCCCACCACGTTAATATACCGTATAGAAAAAAACTTAAATTGTTCCAATCTTGTTCTTTAGATTCTGTTAGACATAAAAATGTGCAATCAGTTAAACTGTTGTATATCATACCGAGCATTCAATATATGTTTGAAATACTTACCATATTAAAGCGGATATTCATTAAAGAAATGAACTTTCGAATTTTCGCACTTTCATCTTTTGAGGTAACTAAAGCTCGCCAAATATTTATAAATGCTTCGTTTTTATCTACTGCAAGTCGCACAATTTGGTTTAAATGTTCTTTATTTTCTGGCTCAAGTTTATTTACTATGTTTAGAGCGAAATCAATTAACTCTCCGAGTTCTTCATCGGCCATGTGTCTCTTTCTCTCTTGGATTTCATCCTCATTGTTTTCGTGTCTTCTCTTCATTGGTAAAACATATTGTTCCGTGAGTTCAGAACTCAGATTCCGTTTTATCACCAACAACGACTCAAATGCATCCTCATCACCTATTATATTTCAATAGATAACACATAAATATTTAAAATACTGTATAAATGATATCTATTATAAAACTTACCAAGACAATCGACCAACTCTAATGCTAAGGTTGAGAGCCTTTGTAATTTTTCATCGTTCCATTTTCCTTTGGATTTTGTTATACCGTGCGCATGGTGGTTCCTCGCCTCAATTTTAAAAGATTGAAGAACATCTAAAGGTTTTAATTTATATTCGCCATAAAACAGCGTTTGGTCGGAATGCGGAATCATAAACAAGGAAATATGTTTCGTAATGAAGTTTAAAAGACACAATATGTCTGCATCCGAAAAATCAATATTTCGCGGGGGGTTGCATTTAAGTGCGAATTCTTTTACTGTGTCAGAAGGAATGTAGTCCCGATTCTTTACAACAAATCTGAAAAGCGCTTTCTCGACATGCTCTAAAATTGGTTCCACATA
Organism: Paraglomus brasilianum; assembly: GCA_910592345.1. Lineage (NCBI taxonomy): Eukaryota > Fungi > Glomeromycota > Glomeromycetes > Paraglomerales > Paraglomeraceae > Paraglomus > Paraglomus brasilianum. The sequence goes on from CAJVPI010000573.1 coordinate 25,455, forward strand.
AGAACCTTGTTTGGATGCCGAGAATGAAAACTTATGCGGAATTCGTGATAATAAGTCGTCCTCCTTCTCTTCTTTTACTTTCTGTCCATTTAGTGGATTTATTTCCTGAGCTTCTTTAATGTCTGTAGAAACTTCATGTTCACTTGCGATATTGTTTGAATTTGTGGAACCTGCTCCATAAGAGATATTGTACTGAACAACACGAGCTTTTTTGAACATAGCTTGGTGTTCTTTATCAATAACCTTTAAATTTTTCTCCTTCTTCTCTTTCTCAGAATTATTAACGTTAACCCACGCATTTAGAGATTCGTATTCTTCACGTACGGATTCGTCATTTTTCATCAAAGCTTGTAATGAAGACATCAAGGCCTGTCTTTTATTGCCTTTTTTTACGGGAGGTTTTAACTTAAGCAGATGTTCGATAGTCGCTTCAAATGTTTCCTTAACGTTATCCTTGAGATTTCCTTTGAGCCACTTTGATAGTTTAGTCATTGTAAAAAATATTGCGCGTAACGTCGATGGTCGAACGCGATAATTCTTGGCGCGTAATTTTATACAAGATCTCAGGTGACTATTAGAAGAAATCTGATTGGTGCATCTAAAATTATCCAACTTTAATCACAACGTCATACAGGTCAAGAACGATACATTTGCCCCTTAAACGGTTGCTCTCTTTAGCTTTAGAGTAACAAAGTGATGGCGAAAAAAATGTGCGCCACGTGATAATCGAGGTGGCCCGATACTAGAGATCGAGAGAAGTAAATTGTACCACAATAACAAATTTTGAACTATTACATATATGGTCAAAAATATTGGTATGTTTCCTGATAAA
>CAJVPI010000574.1:0-26286 GCA_910592345.1 Paraglomus brasilianum
GTCATAGTATAGACGTCGGATATTTTCTGGGTATTGTCGAAAACGTGACTTTTGCCGCAGATGTATCAAAAAAGGAAACAAAATTTGGTGTGCTTGCCGATCTATCAAAAACGGAACTCCTGGTGTATCAAAAACGAAACTTTTGCCTCTCTAAACGCACGCCCGTGACTTCACGTGATATCGATAGTGTTACATTAAGAAATTACACACAAAATTTGTACCCGTTGATTATAAACAAAGACCAAATAAAGAAATTACTGTGCCCCGATTATAGACAAAGAACCAAATAAAGAAATTAACGTGCCTCGATAATAGACAAAGACTAAATAAAGAAGTCACTGGCACGTTCTGATTTATGATCTTGGTTAATTACATTGTTACTATGCTGGTATCCAACAATGAATGAACAAAGAGTTAACAAAGGAGTACTTTTAGTTGAGAGAATAACAATCTTAAGTCATAAAGAAGTGGATTAGCCAGCGAACTAATAATAATGGTTCTGTAATCTTCGTACTCAGACTTTTCCAAAGAGGTTATGATTTTGCCTTTACATTTCTGCAGCTTATGTAACAGTCCGTAATAAGATTGACTCCCAACTTTACTGCATGAGGCTACCCTTTTGGAGCGAAAAATCAGCTTAATACGGACTAGCACAGAAAAATGACTATAATAACGTAGCTTTGCTGTACCATTACTCAATTGAGTGATCGTTGAGCAGATGTTAATAAGCAAAGACAGACATTGTATTTGCTAACAAGGAAACATAATTGTAACAAGACTATATTATCTATTTTGCAAGACATTTCAGAATAACTGCATGCTGATATTGTACAGCGATACAAATTTGTGTTTAAACGAAATTATGGCTTTTACTTAACGTACTGTATATAGTATCGGGTGATGCATTAAAGTAATGCTCATTAGACGTGTTATGATAAAGTGATTGAATATGCCGATACTGCAATATAACGAAATTTGCTTGTACATTTCGAACAAACAGGACAATTTTCGATTGGCGTATTTCTCCCATTTAGGAGAGTAAAGAAATTCTTCACGATTGCGAAGACTAAATTGCGAAGAGATTTTTTTATGCCGGGATAGAAATAAAATTGACTCAAAAAGTTGTTTAAGAAGTAAATAATCAAATGTCTTGTTTATCAGTACAACCCTTGATTAACAGACACTTATTCGGACACCAATATGAGAGCTATCGTAAGGACTGCTGATAATAGATGAAAGTAAATAATAAGCAGTATTTGCTAACAATGGAACATGCTCGCAAGAAATTTAGAATAAACCGTATACTAATACTGTACATCAATACAATACGAATGCATGTTTAAACGAGCATATCTATAATGACTTTTATTTAACGTACTATATATAGTATCGGGTGATGTATTAAAGTAATGCTTATTAGACTTGTTATCGACACTGCAATAATGAAATTTGCTTGTACATTTCGAACAAATAAAGACAATTTCCGATTCCCCATTTAGGAGTAAAGACAATAAACTAAAATTGCGATAACATCCAATACGACACGTCGCATTCAGCTCCCTCTTCTTCCACCGTGACTTCGGAACAAAGAAAGTGCCCATATGAATCATTATCCGAAATCACAAACCTGTAAAACACCATAAGATTGATTGCACATACATCTGTTGATAATACTCATCGGAAGCTGACTCCACACATTCAGAAGAACCTTCCCGAGATCAATCCCCCAAAATAAAGCCAGAAATGCAAACAAAAATTTTCTGACTTAGCATCAACTAACTCAAACTATGTTTTGTATTGTTAGTAATATAAATAGTAATCATATTAATATGGCATTCTGTTGAAAATTGATATATATTTGTTTATTTATATAACTAGCTATGAAATATAATAATAGTGAAAAATAAAGAATATAAACCGGGGAATGATAAATATATATATCTAATTTAATACTATTCTTGATCTTTGAAAGATAACCCCACTTGTTGCCCAACAAAATAATTTCCTACCGATATCTCATATGCACTATCGTCCGCCCTCCGTCAATACTGATACAAAAGGGGCAAAACCCAAAATTTATGTCCTAGTTTTCTTCTAAAAACAGTTAGTCTCTGTCGATTAGACACTAAAAGTTTGGTTCGTTGTTAATACAAGAAGAAATATCGCATGAATTACCGAACAAGGCAACCCACCATGATGGATCATGGCTCAACACACCAAACGCAACCAAAAACACAAAAACTGCTACTCCGCATGTTTGAAACCAAATATGAAGGTAATCATTGTCCTTATCTACGCCTGGTGGTGAACGATCCAACAGATAGGAAAAAACAAAGCAGGTTATGCTGTTGAATGTCCAGATAGATGAAATGACTGTAAGGTATTTAGACCGGCAGCCGAACCCCACGGGTTTCGTATAAAAAGTTATGAGCACTGCCAACCAATGGGCTGTTATTGACAAGAGTAATACCGCAATAACTTTTGTTCGTATTTTTTCGGTAGATTCCACGGGAATGGGTAATACGTTAATAATGGCATTATTCTCTGGATTTTCATCCTCTGCTGCAATTGATTCATCTTCTGAATATGTTTCTTTTAACTCATCCTCTGGATTTCTGCTCACTGTTCTTCCCCTGATCATTCTTGAGACAAGGGCCGGAAATGTCCATGCAAATAACAATGGAATAGATGGCCAGTCTTGCACATTACATGGTCCTACTGCTCTAACTATTCCGACAAATGCCCCAACGGCTATATAGTAGAGGGATATGAAGCAAGCAAAGCGCTCCAAGGCCGAACTTGGTAAAATGCATTTTTCGAGAGTTTTTCGGGTTTTTCTGCTACATTGTGTGCCTTTTGGATGATATCCAAAAGGTAATTTGGAATTACCATCGCTATCGCTATCCAGAAAGCGGTTGGGCGGGAGCCAATATATACAGGGGTCTATGTTATTTGGGTTCTGACCCGTATTAATGTTAAGAAAATAAAATAATCCTGTAAAAGGACATCCAAGACATAAAAATACATGCATCGTCTTGGAAAACAGCGTCGAAAACGGCGAATCACCGAGAACCAGTATCGCAGGAAGTATACCCAGTAAGTACTGAGGGATAGGGTTTTGCAATGTATTGGTGATATATACTGATAGAGGTTCGTTTTCTCCCATCTTAGATAAATGTTTATGAAAATTTCTGGTGTTTTTAGCTTGCAATAATGCTTTGCAGCAAAAAAATCATAAATACCTCGGCTATTTATAATTGTAACTTGAACATTGCTTTCAAAATTTTCACATTGCTATATTATGTAATTATCTACGCAGTACATACATATTCTGCGGTTTTGTCTACTGTAACAAATTCTATATTCCATAAATGGAAAATGCTTTACGTTTAGAAAGGCAATGGATATAATGAAACTAATTAGATAATTCGAATTTAGGTACAAAGGAAAGGTAAATACATGACCATTAACTAATAAAATAGCTTCACTGCTAGATTATTATTGGTGTTTGAAAAGTCAATGTGATAATAATAAGCATCTGTACGATAGATCAAAAATAAAAATGAGAGAACAATTAAATTGCGATTTGGAAAATTTTATTGTGCAATAATTGTAGGTCCTACACCAAAATACAGCAGATGTTTCGCGGCCGCAGTTACTAACCGTTGCGGCCTTGTCTGTTTTTTTCCGCAACCACAATTACTAACGCTTTTTGCTTTCTCTCCCTCTCTTTTTTTTTACAGCGCGGTCTTGTTTGTTTATTCCCCTCTGTTTCAGGATTATAAATCAACGTAACGCGATTTCCTCACTTATTTATTGTACTTCCTGAAGAACGTAATTATGTTTGACGCTGTCATTTACTAATAAAATTTTTTTGCTATCTTTTGTAACTCTACCATTCATGCACTTAATTGCACAAATAATCGAAGTAATGTTGTGTCACTTGTACTAATGTAAACACTTTAATTAGAGTAAAATTTCATATGTGTTTTCCAAGATTCAATCAATTCGCTCAAACAACAAGCAAGGTTTAAATTTTCTTATATTCGTGTTAAAAAGCAAATATTACGTTCCGTTCAATTTCAACAGACTTACGTCATGCCAGTAATAAATGGTTACCATACTTTCATCCCTTGCATATTGTACAACATTACCGTTATGAAATATTTATTGTCGTCCCTGCATATCGTCAACTTCCAAATTAACTAGATGTAGTGACTATTTTTGAAAGAAGGTTTGCGAATATGTAATATTTATGACAACAAATTCTGTGGCGTCATTAGACAAAAGAAAATCAATGTTTTTAGTAATATTCCCATAATGTTTTGATCGACAGATTTGATATGCTTCATATACGCTCTCTATATATTTAATTTTTGTCCAGAAAATGTCTTGTTCAGAGAAATTAGTGGATGCAATAATTTCTCTTTACCATCACCAATAATCCTCTCTGTATTCTTCAGGACATATGGTACTAGTATCATTTTTTAAAATCCGATAAAATTCGATTGGCTGCCTGTGCTGTCTCTTTTTATATTAACTAGCTCTCTCTCTCTTTTCTATTTATAGACTGCATTAACGCCAATATTTTATCAACTAAGACAAACGTTGGGAGAAAAAATAGTCTAAGAACTCCCTCGCGGTTCTATTATCGTTATTACTATTGGAAATATCCTCTAGTGACCACATATAAATACACCATTGTTGATTATTACGACAAAAGTTTAAAACGTTCTTGATTTGTTTTAAAGTAGGATCAACAATAAACGCGGCCATGTTATTATTTCCAATAAGCTGCAAAAATGGTGTAGAAAACCCGAGAGCTCTTACGTAATCGTTTTCAAGATAATAAAATACGTTATATTCACTATTTATTTGCATGATGCATGCTATGCTCAAAATAGTTCTTAGAAGAAATTAGTTGATTTTTGGTATCAGTGATGAATCGATTGTTTGACAGTTTGCTACCCATAATATACTTGTTGATATGTGTGGACTTTTGGGGTCAATTAATCCAAGTTGAGACAGTATTTTATAAAACTTAATTTTACGTAAGTTGTAATTGAGGTTGTTTCCAATCCAAGTTACGGCTTCTGAATAAATACTAATTCTCTGTGGGTTAGCATTGGCGACTAGTTGACATTATGACATTCTTTTTGTGCAAATCGATTTTCATTGCGACGCTACCCTTACATGGATAACGCTCAATAGCTGGTCTAACTTCGCGTTCATGTTTAGTCGCCCTCTGTACACAACCAAAATATACCGTGACCTTCCTATAGGTTCTCTGAATTTCTCGGCGGATTTTTCAATAATACGCTAATCCATTCTCTACATGTATTTGAAGGTGCTTAGGAATTTCTTGCGCTAATGTTTCCGAATCTTGATTCATATTTGTCATATCGCTGACCATTTCATCATCAAGTTCCATTTCTAAGTTAAAATCTATTGATTGAACGTTACTAGCGAATCTGTCTCTTATTACGGTTTCTACATCCGTTACATCGTAAATGAGACCATCGGAATTGTCATTGTCACTTTCTTCATGAGCCATTTCTGTATCAACATGGGAACTAATTCTTGGCTTGGCAAGTGTTATCTGTTTTGGTACTGTAGCTTATTGAGCAAATATTGCATACGGAAAATGCCTTGGTTTTCTGTCCTTTCATTCTTACAAAATCAGCGGCTTTTCTAACAATCTTGCATTTAGAGCATTTTCCGATGTCATATATATACAACAAGACAAAGCTATTGCAAATTTTAATTTATTTTTGTTATAAAAACATAATATTATTCTCAACCTTGCGGATTGTTACTTTGAGCATATATTTTTCAAACAATAAAGTGTAAAGTTTGGATTTGTTATTTAAAAATGTAAACGATAAAAGTTGTGATTTTTTCTTTCAAGGTTTAACCCATCGTCGCCTTCAATAAGTTTGCGACGTTTAATCTAACAGTTAACAAATGTTGAAGCAATCACAAAGATATAATATAAAAGTCACCTTGTAAAACTATTAGATGGGATGACTTCAAAGAAACGTTACGTAACTTACAAAGAAAAAAATATCACAACGACAATGAAACAAGGATGAATTAACGCAAGAGCTCCCATTTGACATGTTTGTTCTAATAATCTTTGTTTAATCTTGAAACAAAATCAGTGATCGTACAGTTAGACAAGTTCTTACTTATCGCCACAATAAAGCGTGACTGGGTTCTGGACTGAGACAGGTCCCCAAACTCAGACACAGCATATATTGTTGTAATTGAACGTTTTTAAGTTTAATGATCGATATTAAATGGATTTAAACAGCGTACTTTTAAATTTACTATATTTGTTATATGATATACATCCGCAAACTCTCGTATTATATAAAATATACACGTACAACTTCATACTTAAGTTTACAATACGTAGTACATATTTTGCGGTTTGTCTTACTGCATTCAATGTCATTGATGCTTAAAAAGGCAATTTATTCCTTTGTTCAATTTGATCGACTGTAAACTATCTCGTTTTTAAGTCTGAGAATGCAATACACGCTACTAGCTAATAAAAAAGTCTTCCGTATTCATCACGGCTAGATTATCAATGGTCGATGTGATGATAATAAAGCAGCTGTACGATAGATCAGAAAGAAATATGAGAGATAAAATTAAATCTAAAACCTGTTACTTTAGATGTTTGTTGATTATGGAGAAAGTGTTTTATTTATTGTCAGATTGTATAACAGCAAAAGGTTCTAGGCCAAGAAGCAGCCGCAGTTATTAAACGCTTGTCACTTTTTCACTTTTTCTTTTACGACGGTTTTTTGTTTGTTTATTTTTTTATCTACATGATTATAAACCAATATAAAGCAACTTTCTCACTTATTTATTATTCTAAAGCCTTTTTTGACTGCTTGCTGATGGAATTTATTAACAAATTTTGCGTATAGAATTGAAATAATGTTGTGTTACTGTACTAATTTAAACACTTTAAATAAAATACGCATGCGTCTTTTTCAAGATTCAATCAGTTTGCTCAAACCAACAAGCAAGGTTTAATTCTAAAATTTGCTTATACTCGTAAAAAAGTTATCAAATATTACGGTTAGCCTCAATAAACTCACGTCATGCCAGTAATAAATGGTACCGTACTTTCCTTCGCCCCTGCATAATTACGTACGTATTTGTACAACATTACTTAGAGATAATATGTATTTTGTGTAACAAGAAATTTTTGGTCCTACATTTCCAAATTAATTATATGTAGGGTTTCGTCCGCCTCTTTGTTGACATCAAACTGCCTTATCAGGCAAGAGAAGATAAGATAAGAAATAAGTTGGTGTTCTTTGTCATTATCGTATGCCTGGCTGAGCAAGTTAAATTTGCTTTATTGGTTTGAGACCTGATACTAGAGATCGTGTTGATCACCCTATATGGAAATTAAAACGTCAAATCTCCTTAGATTGCATGGAGCGTATTAGAAGTTTTCTGAGTTGGGGACTGGCTGGAACCCAGTCACTCAGCCAGAACTCAGTTATCTCAGTCCAGAACTGAGACAGGTCCACAACTGATGTACAACAAAGCCAAACCGCTTGGTTACAGAGTTGATATCGACTCGTAGTTGCGCATAATCTTATCAGGTACTAATAATAACATGACTACTTTCATAATATACTAAATACTAATTAATGCGAACAAAAAATCTTATCACAAAAATTATTTTCTTTGCTACACAATGAAAAATAAATAAAAATTCTTCATAAATTCGCTGGTCAGAAGATATATAGGCTAAAAGTTTTGCGCTATACACCCCATGCCAAAAGTATAAACACGATGCAAGATTTTACTAGTAGAAATCGATTTTTCAAGTGCCATTATTTTATATTTATTAGGATATTACGAAGTGGTAATGGTGTAGGAATGTTTCTGTAAGAATAGATTAGATTAGAACCGTTGAAGGAAAGATGACAATGCCCCTTATCACAGAGCAAGATCAGGACGAAATTGGGAGGATCTCAATCGATTAATTCACGCGAGTAGCCTCTCAGAGTCCTGACCTTAATTAAAAGAACATCTGTTGGATGAATTAGAACGAAGGATTAAGGCAAAACAAGTTTAGACCGAAAAATAAGGCAGAATTGTTTGCTGCACTGAAAGAGAGTGGGATCAAATACAAGGCGATGTAATCAATAAATTAATCGATAGTATACCTAGAAGAGTTAAAGCTGTATTGAGGCGCTACTCAATATTAACTATACGTACTATTAAAAGAAGCGTTTGTTAGGGTGTTGAATGATACTAATGTTTAGTGGGTGGCAAACTTGTACATCGCATCTTAGATGATCGACGCACACCCCCCTGCCAAAAGGATAAAACAAAATTAAACCAATCTTGAATGTATTGGACATAATACATAACATAGCGGTCAGTCATCCTCAAATACGTCTCAGTTTTCGTCAACTTTGTATCTGGGGTACCCTGTATTGACTACTTGCTTTTCAGAATAAAAAACCAGTTTGTCGTTTCTTAGCTCAGATTACACTTTGTTGATTGACAGAGGTAGTTTCTAATCTTCAAGAGCAAGAAGTTGAGTCGAGGATGATAGAAAATTAAAATTATGAAACTCTACATACACAATCCTCTGTAATTAAGCTACTGGTGTGAGAGAAAATGTGTTAGAATGTGATAATAAATTGGTTTACGTGTAAAGTTTGGAAATGTTGCAGAATTTGCATATGGAGGCTTGAACTTCGGTGGCATGTGCAGCTGTCGAGTCGAACGGAAGAATAAAAATTGGATTCTCTGGGAAAAGAGTGTTTCTTGATAAGAACATACAGTAACTGGTTATTTCTTTTGTAGGATGCTTGAGTAAAATGAGTGGTTGGTTTTATAGCGTGGAATGTACATTGTCTAAACAAATCAGGTTTTTATTCATGTGGTAAAGATGTCGTCATCAATAAAGTCTGCTGTCGAGCTTTAATATGTACATATTAAGACTACTGTTTATAACGGGAGGCAATCATTTCATTGACAATCATTTCGCCGACAATCATTTCACCGACAAATATTCACCAACATTATTTCGAAGTTATCCTTTTTTAGTAGTTAATTGTCGGTGAAATGCACTGTCAGTGAAATGATTGTCGATGAAATAATACGGACCCGTTTATAACATACAGTATACGCTCTCACCAGTCATCGAGCCAATCGAATTTGACAATGCATAGCAAAAATCATCTGGCTTCTCTCTCTTCGATGGCTCGATACCATATGTGGTAAAAATATTCTTTTAAGAATATGTATATATACTATGAAGTGAAGTAACAGTGATTTAATATTTCACGGAATAAACTGTCTGATTGGCAAATATGATTTATGCTACCAAATGTGATCATTACCTTTTAGTTTGAATATCGTACCCCGTACATAACGGATAATTCACGTGCTGCAACTTATTATTGTTCGCGCTAACAAACCTACGAACGTTCCCATGTGGTCAGCAAGAGAAAAACTTGTTGTCATTTATTACTATTATCATTATCATCCTATCTGTGACACTGCGATATTGAACCAAAGCAAGTGAGAGAGTGGATAAACTCGTACGTGTTGTCCATATATCAATATCGCATGTTAATTAATACAGTAATAAATAATATTCTTATTGAATCACGTAGGTAAAGGTACTATACACAGGGAACAGTGAACAAGGAAGGCTAGTGTACACGTGTTAAGGTAGAAAACCGTGGACTTATTTAGTCTTAAAGAATTTGTGGGCGGCGATAAATTTATTGACTGTTAACGTACACTCTCCCATCATAATGATTGGGGTTGCCTTCTACATATTCTTTAGTGTTGCAGTATGTTTTTATATTTGGATGTTGCATAAAGTCTTAGCTATGTTGGATCAATAAATAGACGTAGTCATATCACCCGTCTACATAATTTATTTAAACTTTAGAATGTCTGGCGTCAAAGCTCAGGGAAAGAAAACATTCGAAAAGACCGACTAAAGTAAATCTACCTGAAACGTGCCAGAGAGAAGGACCGTATCTGTAGAGATAATAATTTGAGCTAAATGTGCTACCGGAAAGTATTTGAGAGAAAGTTTGCCCTGTCCGCGCGTATGTTAATTGATTGCATAAATAGTCGTAACTTACATTTTTCAAGTTTAATATTGCTATCCTTGCTTAAAAATGTCATTTGCCGCCGCATTTCATAGGCGATGTGAAATTGTCTTTTGACGTGAACATCCCATCCCCCGGTCCGAAGCTGGGATATACAGAGATAATAAATATTGTAAAGTGTTGCATTTGTCTTTAGTTTCAGGCACAGAGCGTAGTGCTGTATATGACAGTCGAGCATAATTGCAATTTCAATTGGGCATAGCCACAATTTTGAAAGCGTCTTCCTACATAGGAGTGAGTGCTTATCTTTTACACATTATAATAACAATGCGATACGATACCACACTAAATAATTGTAAGATATCTTATTTGTGTGTTGAAATTAAGCTGTCGCAATCTCCCAACGTATCTAATCATGATAACATTTGAGCACTTTCTCTCATGCTTAACGCGTGCTTGTCATCTGGTTCAATCTCCAATAACTTGTTGAAATCGGTCAACGCATTATCATATTCTTTGAGGTTGAAATAGACATTACTCCGTATTCTTAATGCACGTACATTATGTGGATTTATGGCTAATGCTTTGTTGAGATCATTTAACGAGTTGTCGTATTGTTCAAGATCTAGATAGACATTTCCTCTTACAGTCAAGGCGTAGGCATCATTACAGTCAATTTCCAGTGATTTACTTAGATCAATTAATGCATCATCATACTGTTTGAGCATGCAATATGTCTCACCCCTTATTATTAAAGCCCATTTATTGTCCGGTTCAATCGTCAATGACTTGTTGAGATCATTTAATGAATTGTCATATTGCTCAAGATTACAATAGATACTTCCCCGTACGATCAATGCACACGCATCCTTCGGTTCAATATCCAATACTTTGTTTACATCGCTTAACGCACGATCGTACTGTTTGAGTTCGTTATAGACGTCTCCTCTTACGGACAATGCAAGTACACAATTTCGTTCGATTTCCAATGCTTTGTTAACGTCGTTCAATGCATTGTCATACTGTTCAAGAATACCATAGATGTTAGCCCTTCTACTCAATGCCCATGCATTATTTGGTTCAATCTCCAACGATTTGTTAAAATCATTCAATGACTTATCATATTGGTTTAAACATATATAGACATCTCCCCTTGCGCGCAATGCCCATGCATCATTTGATTCAATCTCCAACGCTTTGTTAAAATCATCCAGTGAATTATCATATTGTTCTAGACGTAGAAAGACAGCTCCCCTACCCTTCAATGCATACGCATTATTCGGTTCAATCTTCAACAATTCGCTACAAGCGTCTATTTCATTACAGTATTTCAACGCATTATAGACGTATTCACAATCTGGCCGCTTATCCGAGTCTTCATCCCAACATTTCGAATACAGATTAATATATTCTTCAAGCGTCCCAAGAAATGGTGGATCACGATGCCCATCAAGTCTATACATAACAATATCAACAACTTCAGTAAGTCCGCCGCATGGGACTTTTCCACTCGATATTTCCCACAGTATTACACCAAGACCAAATATGTCGGATTTCTTTCCACGATGATATGACTTGTTCTTCAAAGATAACGGATCCTTGTATGCCGGTGCGCCTTCATCACGCGATTTAGACATCGCTTGCTTCAACACGCTTGATAAGCCAAAGTCGGTTATCTTTGCAACACCTGATTTGATAAGAATGTTGCTGGAAGACTAGATTGGGCAAGCATATTAACATGCAATCAGTTTAATATTACTGTGAGTTAGATGATACAATAAACATTGCGATAAATACCAAATCCTTGTGAATAATGTCAAGTTTATGTAAATGGTTTAACCCGTTGGTAATTTCTAATCCAAGCTTGTACTTGTCTTTCCAGGTTAAATCTTTGAAGTGTTTTTTGAGGTATTCACGTAAACTTCCACCGTCGGCCAGTTCGAAAATCATATGATAATTATCACATTTATCTGTATGTGTTAACATAAGTTGTTATTTGTAATTAAGTCAAGCAAATTACCATCAACTGAACATACCTTTATATACGCCTAAAAAACGAATAATGTTGGGATGATCATTCGCTTCCTTATGGTTTCTTAGCTAATGTATGACATTCATTTCAAAAGTTAGTCTAAATTACGAAATATGAACGTGCGGTAAGCATAACAAAAAGACAATAGCAACCTCTTTGACCAATTGCTGATGCAAATCTTCTTCAGAACCCCCATGTTTATCCGGAAACAATATCTTCACCGCAACGGTCATACCAGAGTAAATGTTCTGCTTTTTACCTAAGATAGCCGTGATAAGGCCGTTCTTCTGCTCTATCGTTGCCTCATACACCGCTCCAAATCCTCCACTACCGATATATATGGGATTCAGTTTTATGTCATCTTCTGGACAGCAGTAGATTGAGCCTTCTTCGATGCTTGCCTCTAACCATTCTTTGTACGAATTATTAGGTGTTTGAGACATTGAATTGAGTTAGTTCGATAAATGTGGCACAGTTATCGATACAAGATTGTGTAACTGGATGAAACAAAGAATTGCAGATCGATGAGATACAAAAATGCTTGGCACATTTGCTAGTGACTGTGCCGATAGAGCCGAAAGCAGTTAATCTTTCTATCGGTAAGAATAATTGGTACTTGTCCATTCGATTCACTCTGGCTTGGTGATTACAATTTAATCGAGAAACGCGCACTCAAACCTATAGGAATAGACTAGTAGTCTAATCCCGCTATAATAGGCCTCGAGGTCAAACAGAATCCATGATTAACGTCATCAAAGGACAGTTGTTGCTTATTTGTCGAGGTGTATGTAGTATGAATAGAGGTTCGATCGGAATAAGAGGTCGTTCTCACCACTAATAATAGTGCTTATTCGTAGAACAATAAACATGTACATTTGGGGAATATTATTGAAGGGTAATAATTTGTGTGAGTATTAGTCTGCGCTTGAAGAATGGAAGCTTGTGGTGAAAAACAGGTGGCATTCTGATGTTCGATTAGTTTGAGTTTATAAGAGGAGGAGGATACACCTAGCAGGTGGTGGATACTTGTCTTTAATAATTGAGCTGGCTATATAGGCGTCTGTCGAGAAGGTTCTTCTCAGAAACGGAAAATGATATACTGTACATAGTTGATAATAATAGATAAAGGAAACAATACAGACATCAGCTTAAATTTCGATGCACTTAAAAAGTTGAAATATTGTACAAGTCTGAAAGTGTAATGTTAATATTTGACTTTAATGTAAGCCAGTTTAATCAAGCATGTATGGCAATGGTTTCACTTTCTAGCCGATCATACGGCTTAATATTATTACAGTGTGAGCGAAAAAAATTGTTTTTCTAAAAATACAGATAGCAGTCCACAGAATTGTGCACTGTAAGCGCGAGCATATTTATGGTACACACTCTGGAACGAATGCAATATAGAAAAAATCGGCATTAATGAATTAACAATCGACATCACCAGGGAAGAAAGATCATTGTCATGTAGAATTGAAGAGAATCTACGATAAAGATAGAAATATATCAGCAGTATTTTTTTTAGCTAATAAGAAAAAAAACAACTTATTATTGTTGGTTGGTACTGCAAATACAAAGTTGTGAAATTTAGAATGATACACTACCTGGACAAAAGTCTTGCACATCGAAATTTTTTAATTACAAAATTACACACAATGATGATATCTATCAATACAAAAATTAGTAAAATGCTCAAAGTTCATAGAACAACCGTCTCTTGCATTATTTCGAAGTACCTTTCCCGATCCGTACGTCCTAAATTATTGACTAGCAGAAGTCAAAAAATCCTAGACTCGTTAAAAAAAAAAGCTGAACAAATTAGAAACAAATTTGTTGAAAAAGCTAATATTGAAGTTTCCACAAAAAACTATTAGGAGAAATTTGCATGGCATGAAATGCAGATTTTTTCTCGTATACCAGCTCACAAACCTGATCGCCTGAAATGTTGCACTGAAAGAAGTAGAGATTGGACTGTTCGAATTGGCGATCTGTCATATGGAGTGATGAGAGTAGATTTACAATATTTAAAACGATGGCCCAGGCCGTGTTTGGAGAACTCTTGGTACCAGATTTAATATTGAAAAATATGATTCCAACAGTAAAATTAAAAGTTGGAGGATTAATATTATTGGGATGCTTTTCTGGTAAAAAGTAGGGCATTAGTAAAAGTATCTATTACCTTGATAAAGGAAGAATTTAATTGCAAGGTGTATTGATTTCAAGATGACAATGCTCCAGTCCATACTGTTAGCAATGGATTTTAACTAACAAAATCGAAGTTTGCCAGATTGGCCAAGTCAGTAAATCCAATTAAGCATTTATGGATAGAGTAGAAAGAAGAATAAGAAGCAGACCACAAACAATAAAAAAGTTGTAGAATTAGAGACTGAATTACAGAAGAATGGGGCAAAATTTCACAACTTCCAGTAAGGGCTTTGATAGAACGGAGAATCGAAGCAGTTATTGTGAACAACGGGTGGCCAACAAAATATTGATTATATAGTTACTTCATTGGTTTATAATATGTTATGTTAAAATTTGAGATGTCATTATTATGAGTAATTTGTTTAATTAAAAATTTTGATGTGCAAGACTTTTGTCCAGGTAGTGTATATGAGTTTGGTATGCACAACAGCAAAAGTATAATGAAGATTTGATTTTATTATTGTCACATAGTATCTAATTGTGTAATGATGCACTGGTATGGTGCGCCAGAGTCGTCAAAAGTCTGTATTTTATACATATTTGCTGTATTTAAAATACAGATTTTCTGTATTAAAATACAGTTATTTAATGTACAGATTCTGAAAAAATGCGGAATTTTGTTTATGGTAAATTAAATGATACATTAATTCCCAACAGTTTGGTATTAATTGATACTTTTCCTCCAATCATTTCGTAGTACAAAGTGTACTAAGGTCGCTCTCAACAGCTCACCTCCCCTTCCTGAGAATGGAGGATGGCTAAAGCGGAGTAGAACGTGACCTGATTCTTGCAATTACATTGGTCAAATTTGTATATCAACCAATGAAATTGTAAAAAAACTACTCCGCTTTAGCCTACCCCTTGAAATGGAAAGTGGGAAAAATGACCCCTCAACAGTTAGATTTGACCATTTCCATTTTTGAAAATTGACATAACTCCAATAGTAAGGACTTTATTATTACTATGTTATTATTATTATCATAAGATTTAATATTAATGGCATATGAAAATGCCTTAAATCGGTATCATTAATATAGATCAGCCAAATTTGGTATCCCCCTTCACTAATTCCATCTCCCCTTACACAGATTTCTTTTTTTGTATACACGTTTGCCTCATTTGCTTGGGAGATGATCTGTTGAGAGCGCCCTAAATTTACATTTATGGAAAACTAAATGATATTTTTCGACTTAACTTTATTTAAGAAACGTTATTAGTATTATACGGACTGGTTAACATAAGTTACGGCGACACTAATATAATACGCAGAAACGTAAATGCGAAGGCATAACCTCTTTGGAAAAGTCCGAGTACAAAGATTACAGAACCATTGCGAGGGATTGCGGGTAGCTTTAATAGCAAGAGTGAAAGAACTGTCTGAGAAACATTATATGGACTGCTACGTAAGCTACGGAGATACGCAGAAACGTAAAGACGAAGTCATAACCTCTTTGGAAAAGTCTGAGTACGAAGATTACGGAACCATTGCGAGGCGAGGGATTACGGGTAGCGTTAGGAGCAAGAGGGAAAGAACTGTCTGAGCGAATGACAGGTGAGAATATATGAGAGACAGAGAGAGCAAGAGAGTGTAAGAATAATAAAGCAAGAATGAGAAATCAAAAGAGTGAGAGAGTGAAAAAGTAATTGTGAAATAGCAAGAGTGTGATCACGATAAAGAGAGGAGGTGAACAAAAAAGTGGAATTATTGAGAGTGGTGAACAGTGAAAGGCTGAAAGCATGATTGAAAGACAAGAGAGCAATTGAAGGAAGTAGAGATATGAAAGAGTGAGAATTAAAATAGTGAGCAATTGAAAGAGTGAGTGATTGCAAGAGGAGTGAGGGAGAGCAGGAGAATGAGTTTGGGAGAGCGGTTGGGACGGTGATTGGGACGGTGATTGGGAAGAATGTGAAAAAGAGCAGCGGTGTAAGAGATTGAAAGAGCATAAGAAAGTTATCGAAGAAGCGAAAAGAAGAGATGAAAATTAACATGCCATGGGCATAGAGTTTTGGTTGTTGAGTTGTTAGTGATGTGATTGACGACGAAAATCGATTTACACATTTTCGAAGAATCACTATATGCAAATTCATGCTTAATAGTCGGTGTCAATTCGCGTTTACATTTCTGCAAACTACATTAGTCTCACTGTTAACCGTCCTCGTTATACTAACAGCTAATAATGGATCGAAAAGCGTACGTCATTTTTCCATAAATGTAAATTTAGTACACTTTTGTGCTACGAAATGATTGGATGAAAAGTATCAATTAATACCAAACTGTTGGGAATTAAAAGTATCATTTAATTTACCATAAACGAAATTCCGCATTTTTCAGAATCTGTACTGTATTTTAATACAGACTTTTGACGACTCTGGCGCACCATACAAACTGTTGGGAATTAAATGTATCGTTTAATTACCATAAACGAAATTCCGCATTTTTCAGAATCTGTATTAAAATACAGACTTTTGACGATTCTGGCGCACCATATTACGGCCCATTCTGAGAATTAGCCCATTTCAAGATGGGACAATTACAAAAAAAATTTTATCACAGTAACATACATATATCATACAGGTCTTTAGCTATTTGTTTTTTATAACAAAATGCTTTTGACTATTACTATGTTGTTATCAACAATTAATACAATAAATAGGGCGACAGTTTGGGCTACAAATGCTATTCGCTCTTTTACAACAATCAGTATGAGCACTTTCATTACCGATGCTCTGTAACCTAACTGCTGCTGTTAATGAAATGGTTGTTTGCGGAATGTCTGCCAGTTCACTAAATTCCGCTTGAATGCCTTCCAAGTCAGTTGCATATCAAGTATGCCGACACTGCAACCCAACTTATACCAACCTCCATCTAAAACCTCCGTCACCTTACATGGTAATAACCTAATTTTTGCCTGTCGGGGCTTGGTATTACGATTTTCATACGATTATTCTTCGATACTTTCGGGTAGGCTATAAATCGTATGATTTACAATTTTTGATACTCAATATGGCTATCAACGGTCAATAATACGACTTAACGATCATGCTTTGTCGTACACATTTTCAGGATTATACCAGTTTTGGCAGATTTTTACAATTTATTGGTTGACATAGATATCATTCGATCGACTTAAACAGTACAACTGTATACGAAGCAATTGAGTTAGAATGTATCTCACTAGGCACTGGCACATGTACTTTTGATAATAGTAAGCATCTTAGTCAAACTGAAACCGAACTTCGCTGAATGTGATGAAAAATTTTTTGCAATTGTCCCATCTTGAAATGGGCTGGCCCATTTCGGAATCCTAGAATGGGCCGTAACATTTATATGCAGTAGAGTTAATATGTAATGTTAATAAAATAATTTTATAATGTTGTTACCTGATTGTCTTTATGATTCCAATCTGACATACATGTCCATTCGGAATAGACATAAATTCCAAATGGATTTACAACACAAACCCAATATCCAACAAAATGATTGAGAATACGCTTGACTTTTGATGGATGTGTGTGTTAAGCTTTCTAGTAAGCCCAAACCTTCTCAGGGAGAGTTTGCCGAAGAGTATGAGGAAGAGACTGTTTCCATAAAGAACGTGTTAGAAAGCTTGGATAATGTGTTCAATTTTCTCGTTTATCCACCCACAGGTTTTAATTGCGATGCAAATGCTGTATCAACAGCACGCTCCTTACGAAAACAAGTGCTAACGCACCACGTCAATAATAAAAAACAGTCAATGCTAGACGGTTATGTTACCAGAATGCAGTTTGTGTGACCTAACGGAAGTATCGTTATATCCAGTCTTGACTGTATCCGGGATGGAAATGGGTTGCTTATATATCTTAGCGATACGGAAAATGCGGAATTTTTCTAAGAATAACTAAATAAATTAAATTCAAAGTTAGCTATGGCGTCAGACTTTACCATGTGACTTGCTTATTAATTCATCAGATCGGCTCGCCGTATTGGGATTAGCTTTATTACTTTTATAAGTAAGCCTTGCTAAATCTCGACCAGAATAATAAATAATACAGAATTGACTATACAAAAAGAATGAGAAGATTACTTTAAGGTGTGATAAACGTATTATATGTAAACAACAGACATTATTATAATTGTCACAAACTTGATGGATAATTGTATTTGAGTTTTAAAAGCACTGGAAGAACCGCCATTGCCAGATACACCATTCCCACCACTAGTGTTATTTCCACTGCTACTACCATTACCACTGTTGTTACCATTATTATCATCAGGAGAAGGATAAGAAGGGGGAGGATTAGGCGAAGAAGAATTAGACGGAAGTGGTTTACTACATTCATTATTAAGAAGACATTTTGTGCCATTGGGACAACATTTGCTGCTATTTTGACATGCAAACTGTCCACTCGCACAATTGTTGCCACAAGTGTAATTAGGAAGACATTGCATGCCATTGGGACAACATCCACCACCATTATCTGGGCATAGAAACTGTCCGCTTTCGCAACTACCTCCAAGTGGGCTACAAAATGAACCAGGGGCGCAAACCTGATGAAAGTAGCAGCAACCATTGCCACAAGGTATATCAATAGCAGTACACGGAATGTCGCAGCCGTCAGATAGGCATGTCACGCCTTTAGGGCAACAACCGTTTCCGTCTGCACATGGAACGTAGGTTGGATCGTCGCAGGTATTGACGTTTGCTAATACGGAAAATTTGGCATATGTACCATGGTCAAAATTCGTGACGTAAGATTTATTTTGTAGCCGAGAATTCTTGACACCTGATCTACTTTTTGGCCCATATGATATCGTAAAAGCACAAGTTATAGCGGCAAGAGCGAGTACCAATGTGAGGCTCTTCATATTAAAAAGTCAAGCAGAATTTGGTGATGCCATATTCTATGTAAAATCACGTTTAGATGCACTTTTAAATGTTTACATTTGCAATGTTGTACGCTTTCGTGAAACGGAGTATTTACGCCGTTGAATTTCTCTTTCTGGTCAATGCAGCACCATATATATTGAAACAAAAAGCCAACTGTTATCTAATTTAAAACTAAGGTGCGACAAATAGTGCGCCTAAAATCAAGGATCATACACATACACAATAAAATGAATCAAGTGAATGGTTTTCTCATTTGAGTTCTAATCTCCTACAAAGAACGCATATGATCGGCAAATTTCACCATCTCTTTCTGTTCGTTCTGATTTTTTATTTCTTTACAGACATTCGGGCTTATACAACGCAAGTGTACGATGACCCCGGCGATCTTTCTTTCTTTCCATATCTCGACAGCGTTATGAATGGTTTTACGTATCCAGACGGCACAGGGCTGATGCAATTGCTCCCTATGAACCATACTGACAACAATTTGTATATACGTCTAATACATCCAAACGGCACGTTGACGAACTTCACTGTGCCGCCGCCAGTGTTCAATGCTCCTCATTACACACAACGTGCTTATCCACTTAATGACGGATATGCGTTTGTAGTTCAGACAAACAACGGAGGTGCGCATGGAACGTTGGTTGATTGGAGTGGGCAGGTGTTACAACTGTAAGCGTTATCTTGGTAATTGAGAGAGTAACCAAAGAGCAAATGCAAATGTCAGTGTGGAATTATGTATTTTGGTATTCACTGTAGTGATGTGACGCTCACTGATAATCCTGTCGATGATTATACGACACTTGCGAAAGCCAACGTCAACCCGAATAAGGACTTTCTTGTAGCTACTAGAGAAGGGAATGCAGTTTCATGGAAAATTTTCAGTGCACCGTAAGTATACAAAATTTTTGCAACCATTCAACGATTTAAATATCGGTTAAACCTCTTTACTTTGCAAAAAACAGCGATAGCTCGGGTCAAATAACCCTGTTGTACAGAGGCAATATCACGGGAAACGATAACGGTGACAAAATTCTGATCGATCACGAAATCTTTCCCACAACAGAAGGTGGCTATGGCGTAGCCCTTTTAAAACGTATGACGACATTCACTCAGGTCTCTGAAAAATTCTACTCTTCTCCACAATGGCTCTTATATGTTACATTCTGGCAACCTGGTTCTCCACAATTCGACACGCCTCGTCTAATATGGCAGCACCCCATTCCACTCCGTAGTAGTCTCTTTAAGATAAGTGGGTGCGAAGTGGCTGTCGACGGAACAGGATACTTTTGTATTTTACACGTCCCTACTTGGAATTACGTGCGAGTGGCATTCCTATCTGATGGTTCTGTAACTGATATCAACGTGATAGTCAATGTTACAAGTGGTGTAGCTAAGACGGCAGTATTTGGAGTACGGCAACTACCATATGGCGGATTTTTGGCATTAGAAGCGATCATGACTATAATTACCAAATTTAATGCAACTGTCAGGAATAAAGATGGAGCAACCAACCAGACCTTTCGGTTGCCAGACATTAGCTTCAGTGACCTTCAGTTGCCAGACATTGTCATTGGTGATTTTGCAGTATTTCCAAATAACACCATGTGGCTAGCACATAGGGAAGGGTCAACAATATCCATAACTCTTATTCCTCTTCCCAAACTTTTGCAAGAAGGTGAACTAATACTTACTATACTAACTAAATATAGAACTACTAATCACATGTATTATTTTCAATAATTACTTTTCAGATGCTGGATTCAAGAACCTTCTTGTAAGTTCATCAACTCCATCATCAGGTTTGTTTGTGTCCTCAGATACTACAAACATTACACTGACATTTAGGAATCAGGTCACTCTTTCAGTGCAAAACATTTCAATATACCAAGAGACAGGTGGGAGTCTTATTCTTAGGCAGGGATTTAGTGCAACATCTGGTTATTGTAAGGTTGTGTTAAACGACTTGGCAGTTACATGCCAAATATTCAAGAGTACTTTCAACCAACCTGGTGCTAAGTATGATATTGTTGTGGATAATGATTTTGTAATGAGTAAGAGTTTGAGACAACCACTTAATGGAGTAGGAGAGGGAAATTGGGTATACTATTATAGAGGTATGCAGTTAGAAAACGGTTGATGTTCTTCTCTCTTAACTTTTGAATAACTGTTTGCTTATCAGTAATTTGTATTTACTAGCCACAACTGAAGGAAAATATACAGGTAAAACATCATATGATTTATAAATGTATACAAGCATAGTTTTATTTGTCTAATGTATGTAAATAGCTACCACAACAGGTCTACTAAGGTTGACACCTAATGGAACGGCTTACTTTGAACAATTATCTACTGATGAAAAGAACTCTTTTATTGACTCTTTGATTGAAAAGCTTGCTAAGCTTATCCCTATTGATTCATCACGTATAACCACCAACAGACACAACCAACCTGATCCTGATGCACCAGCTCATCAATTATTGTTTCCAGTCACTATCAAGTCAAGTGATGATCACTCACAAAGAACAGTGCAGCAGATTATTGGTGATCTTGATGATCTAATTAAAAATAAATATTATAATTCGTTTTCACGAGAGAATTTTACTAGCCACCTAGATGAACAGTATGGGTTTTCACATAAAGGTATGCAAATTATGAGGTTTAAGCTACTATTGTGTCAAATGTTATAATAATAATAACAAAAACTAACACATTAACTTGCATAGCCAATTTGTGGGAAACTTACAAAATTAAACTAATTGTATTGCTAGCTAGTCTGTTGGTATTGTTAATGATTTATTTTTTTGCAAGATGGAAGTATCCAGAGGTGAGCTATTCTTGTATACATTAATACTAATACTATTGAGTATGTTTTATTGCCAACATTTAAACTAATACTTCTTTTACAAAACGTCAGGGTCAAAGCTTTGTTGTCATAAAACTTGCACTAATAGTTGCAGATTTGAGTCTTGACATAGCATTCGTACTCTTGAGCGCGAAAAATGTTCCGGTATTACATATACCAAGGTATTACCATTTAGTTTATAATTATTGTTTGATCCCATCAAAATATATTCACAGTATGCAATTTTGTTCTATTTTCAGTATAATGTGTTTAATAGTTCCTATTACCTTCAATTCTGGCCTGGCATTCTCAATCTTAATGAGAGAGATAAATAAAAACATTAAATTTCAGGAGTGGTTTAGCCAGAATGTAAGAATAGTTTCAGCACTCACTCTGCTAGCAGGCGCAGATGTTGAGGTTATCACTTTACTTGGATCCAAATTTGCTGGTTTGAAAATGTTTTCCGCACCTCTGTCAAAAACTGTACTGAACCAGGTTTTCTGGGGTGGCACACTGAATTTGTTTATTGAAGACGTCCCCCAATTGGTTATTCAGGTATGTGAAAATAATGTCATCAAATCAGAATGATACAAGTTTTACATGTTAATTTATTGAATTCATCGTCCTCCACAGATTCTGTATAGACATCTAACAGTCTCATATAATATTATTCCATTCTTGTCATTGATAATGAGCTCCATCATCTTGGCTTCAAATATTATTGGACATGTCTATGGTGTATATATAAGATGGAAAGAAAAGAAACAAGGCCACAGTATACCAAGAGATGAAATATCTGTTACTGATGATGTAGATGTACAGGAGAATGAATGAGAAAAAGCAATTGACATATTTTTCTGAGAGTAGAAAATGCAAGTATATTCTATTCTTGTCATTGATAGTGAGCTCCATCATCTTGGCTTCTAATATTATTGGACATGTCTGGTGTATATATAATATGGAAAGAAAAGAAACAAGGACACAGTATCCCAAAAGATGAAATATCGATCACTGGTAATGTACAGGAGGAGGATGAATGAGATAGACTGATTATGATATTATTTATTGTTATCTATTTCAGGAAATGCATGTAATCAATATAGTGGTCATCTAACATGGATTGTTTTTCCAAGAGTAGATATTGCTATGTATATTTCTGTGCACCTCTAAACCCTCCCTTGGTAACTCTATGATGCTTTTCCAGTTACAGAATCTTCTCTAACTACAATTAATTGCTAATATTTTAACTTTGTATTAATTATCAATGTCACTAGTCAATGGTTTTATAAAATATTTTTGCAGTTAAATCTCGTATAACTAAATTTTTAGTTTGAGTATTTTGTCTCCATACAGTATAATTTGTCATCGAGAGCTTTATTTAAAGCTGCTTATTAAATGCATTGAATGATCTCAAGACGTCACTGGAGATTGAACCAAATGACGCATATGCGTTGAGTATGAGGGAAAAAGTTAATGAAATACTCAAGCATTATAATACAGATAGATGCAGTAGGATGCAAAAGTATCCCACCACTTCTAATTCGGGACACGAATGAGTAAACGCTTGAAAGTTTCCCTGTATATAGTGTATTATAAACCCTGATCACTTGTAAAATTTCAGCTTGATCGGATGTCCCCAGTAAAAATTTATAAACATGCCTCTAAAACATATGAAAAACAGATAAAAACATATAAAAACCCTACATCGCTTGTCTCAACATATACTTCAAAAATACATATCTCCACATGTTTCTAATCGATTTGCGCGATATATTTTTTGTTTTGTTTATCAAATCAATTTTTACGTATTTCTTTATATTGGGGTTCGCTATTATACTTGGCAAGACACGTGAATGATATTTATAAGTATCATTATGCCGCACGATTGTTTGTATTTTGTAGTAGCGATCACACAGTAATTTGTTCTAAAATTACATAAATGCAATTTGATGGTGTTAAACTCTTACGACAAACCCCGAAATATGTCATGATAAAAACTTTTGGTGCGTAGAATTTTGCTGGAGACATCCGATCAAGCTGAAATTTCACAGGTAATTATACACTATACGTGTATACAGCGAAATTTTCAAAGCGTTTACTCATTCGTGTCCCGCATTAGAAGTAGTGGGATAGATACTTTTGCATGCATCCTCAGCGAGCGTCACTGCTTAAATTATTATGGATTAAATAGTTGCTAGGATAATTCGAACATTGTGACCATATCCTGATATTAATTTGCATTGTCATCAATTAAAAGACAGTTCAAGAATGTGCATTAATTATTACCATTGTTAGTAAGTAAACTGATAGAATAAAATGTCGTAGTATAGTACAAGTAGGTTTGGGATTATCGTTCCGGGACACCTCAACATATCCCAAAAGTTGGAGTAAATTGGCTCATTTTTTTTATAGACAGTTTGAATAACTTCAGATTTTCGGCAAATCAACAAATTTGCTTTCTTACGTATGCATACATGATGTTGTTTGCAAATAATAATTTGCTGTGCCTTATTAAGATAACGGTTACAGTATTCGATACAAACTGTTACACGCTTGGCGCCAACATGCCCCATTGGTATAATGAAGCAATACTATATTACTTTCTCCTTGCGAGGTTAATATCATATACACTAGACAGAAGTTCATATAATCCGGTAACGACTCACAATTAAGTAAAATACTATCTTGTTAAGAGAAACATTTGTCTTCACCAACGATCACTCTTCGAAAACTGCTCCAGATATCTCACTGATTTCATCAATTTCCCAAACTTTCGCTTAATCAATTCTTGTTATTGATAAAATTGAGTTTTACACACGTATGTGCAGTGTCCGAATCCTATTTTCTTTAAGAAACTGTTCCTTTTCAAATGTCTAAACTTGAAACTTTTTATTTAATTAAAAATAAAAAACTATAAATTTATTTTGTTTCTGATTCTTACGAATTAGCTTTATCTACACACCACTTTCTATTAAGTCATTGCCTAATTCATCCATTCACTTTGCAAATTCGTGTATATAAAACCTTGGGACGTTAAAAGTTAGGCATTTATTTCGAGTTTACCATAGTTCGTTTCGATTCTAACTGGTAGTCAGTAACACAGCTTATAGTAATAGGTAACAATAGGAAACATCAATAAAATCTGGGACGATCTTGATCCTTTTGCTCTGTTACCAAATTTTACTGCGCCACACACCATTTTTCTTTGCTTAATATCGTCTTAAATAGCAGAGTTTAGAGGAAAACAAGGACATAAATGGCCTCTAAGGCCAAAAAAACATATAAAAAAGTGCCTTCTTATGCAGAAGTCACTAAAACAGCAGTTGAAAAGAAGACTTTCTTCGAGTCAGCTGTCTGTAATCTAACCTTACCCCCAAATGTGCCTCACAAGCGCATTCCTAACACTAATGAAGAATTTTCCTTCTTCATAGATTTAAACAGCACTAATGCTACTGAGGAAGAAGTAGCAAAAGCAATAACCATCAATGGTATCCTTGGGGTTGGTCCTAGAAGCGACCTGAAAGTTGTGGAGTTTATCTGCAAGGATGAGGAAACTGTTGAAGTTGCCCTGGGAATGACTTTCCAAGTCAAGGGCAAGAAACCTTTTGTTGCTATTATCCCTAGACATAAATGCAACAAATACATCTTGGTCAAGCTATCAAATGTCCCCATTGCCAAGGAAGAGTGGCTGAAGACCAAACTTGAAGAGCACTGGAGCCAATATGGCAGAATTATCGGCATTGCTCCATACAAGTTCCCTGGAAAAGAGTGGCTGACAAAGCGCTGGGATCTTGTAATCCAACTCAAAGCCGGAGAGAAGAAACTGGCAGCCCAAACGGTGTTCACTATAGGGGAAAATAAGCAGAGCATCGTCGCCAGCTGGCCCGGAGCAGCAAAAACCTGCCTTGTCTGTAAACTTGCAGGGCACTCTACCTCTCTCTGCCCTCAGAGAAATCTGAAATCAAAAAAAGTTGGGGCATCGGCAAACCCCCGACAATTGATCAGCAAGGGAGGACAAAGCCAAAAGAAGGAAGAAAAGGGACCAAAAGTTTCCATGGGTCCCTCAGAGAAACAGAAGGCCCCCCCTTCAATTGCACCAGCCATGCTAATTCCTGACCCTGATGGAGCCACTTTCCAAGCCATGTTATTGGCCCCTAAGCCCCGTCCAGCTGCAGCAACAACATCAGCAATGGAAGGAGTATATCCTTTCAATCCAGA
>CAJVPI010000575.1:0-26273 GCA_910592345.1 Paraglomus brasilianum
ATATTTATATTATTAGAACATGCCAAAATTTAGATAATCAACTCTCGCTTTTTGAAATAACATTGATGCTAATTCTTAAAAGTAGGTGTCAATTTGTTATTGATGCTTTGATTGTTAACGGTAGATGCTCTATAGAAAGTATGGATTTCTCATTAACTAGTTCGCTATTGGATGTTGTTTAACATATTCACATCACAAATCTCACGTCGAGGCTCAGTTGAGGTCTTGTTTTAAATAAGCTTTGGTTATGAGGAGAATTAATGTATGGTGATTTTTAAAGCAACAATCATGTAATTATGCATGCATCTTCCGGTCACTTTATGCTGAATATGGAAATATAAACACTAAACCTTGAATGTTATACAATACCAGTGACTATAAAGGGGATAGGTCGACTGTACTAATTATTTTCATGTACGATTATTTTCCTTAATGGATATTAAACGAATCTCCAAAATTTTGGTTGCTAATCGTGGAGAGATTGCATGCCGCATCATTAAAACATGCAAAAAATTAGGCATAGTGAATGTCGCTGTTTATTCTGACAGGTGAATGTGTTAGCATACTTATGCGGTCACTTACATCCCACCATATATAGAAGAGATAGCGTATGGGAAGTAGCTTATTTGCCTTATCCGCTAATATACTTTCCATAGTGATAGAGATGCTCTATTCGTTAAACTATCCGATGAAGCCATCTACATAGGCACATCTCCAGCACCAGAATCTTACCTTTGCGGTGATAAAATCATTGAAGCTGCAAAGCGTGTTGGAGCGGACGCAATACATCCCGGATACGGATTTCTATCAGAAAATGCCGACTTTGCCAAGTCAGTAGAACGTTCGGGACTGATTTTTATCGGACCGTCTGCAGGCGCAATTAGATTAGTCGGTGAAAAAGTAAGCAGAGTGTAATGAAACGGATTGATATAATAATATACCATTCTATTGACATTTGGCTTTGAACTTATCGCATTATTTCGCAAGACTGCCGCCAAAAATCTCTTGGCAAAAGAGTTGCCATCGGTTCCACTGGTTCCTGGATACAATGGAGCAAATCAGGACGTTGAAACATTGATTGTTGAAGCAAAGAAAATTGGTAAGATAAAAACTAGACTAATTTGGTACGATTTCCAACGAGTTATTTCATTCTTATGATGCCATCTTGTTTTATGGTATTAGGATTTCCAGTGCTTTTGAAAGCATCAGCTGGGGGAGGTGGTAGAGGGATGAGGGTTGTTCACGATGAATTTAAGTATGTTCTATGGTTTTACGTTATTTCTTAATCATTGTCATCGATGTCTTGCATCGAATAAGTATTTATCAATAAGTCTATTGGTAGAATGCGCGAAGAGATTGCGCTAGCAAAGTCGGAAGCTCTCCACGCGTTTGGATCAGATATATTATTAATTGAAAAATACTTTGAATCTATACGACATGTCGAGGTATGCTGAATGATTCAGTAGCAGTATGTCACATACGAGCGGGTAGTTCCCAAATGTTAATATTATAAACAGATCCAGCTGATGGGAGACAAATACGGCAATGTTTATCATCTGTTCGAACGCGATTGTTCAGTTCAAAGAAGGCACCAAAAAGTGATTGAAGAGACACC
This sequence comes from Paraglomus brasilianum, assembly GCA_910592345.1. Classification (NCBI taxonomy): domain Eukaryota; kingdom Fungi; phylum Glomeromycota; class Glomeromycetes; order Paraglomerales; family Paraglomeraceae; genus Paraglomus; species Paraglomus brasilianum. Next base: position 1,616 of record CAJVPI010000575.1, read on the forward strand.
CTGTCCTGTCCTTACTCAAAAAGTACGAGAAAGGATGACGAAAGCTGCTATCGATATTGGAAAGTTACTGAAATACGAAGGAGCAGGAACAATCGAGTTTCTTCTGGTATGAATTAGACCTGTTGTAGCTAAACACGAAGGTGTTATTATTATCAAGAACTAATCTAATCGTTACAGGATGAGAAAGACAGGTTCTATTTCCTTGAGATGAATACGCGATTACAGGTTGAGCATCCAATTACAGAATTAATTACGGGATTAGATTTGGTCGATTTGCAAATACGAGTGGCGCAAGGTAGAGTAGTTTGAGTGTGCAGCGTTACCAGAATATTACTATGAATCTCATTATTATTAAACCTTAGGTTATGATCTATCACAGTCGAAATTGCCCACACTAAGGATAAAAGTACATTGGATATAACTTTTTTCTCTCTTATGAATGCTGTCGCTATATTATATAATGATGTACTTGATGTTTTAACTAGGGTCACGCAATCGAATGTCGACTGTACTCGGAAGATCCAGCAAACAATTTCAGCCCTGCCGTTGGTAGGATCTGTTATTGGCAACAAGCTGATACACCTAATGTAAGATACGATACTGGTATTGAAACAGGTACTATCATAAAGAGACGATGATTTTAAGTTATTATTTGCTAACCGATACTCGATCTTGTAGGTTCGGAGGTAGAAGTGTACTATGACCCGCTCATTTCTAAAATATCAGTCTTTGGCGCGACACGCGGCGAGGCTCTTCACAATATGACTCTTGCCCTGCAGAACACCATCGTTCTTGGACTAGTCACCAACCAACTGTTCCTATCAAGCATTGTCTCTAGTAAACAATTCGCAAGTGGATTCTACAATACGAACCTCATTGACGAATTATTTTCTCAGAATGCTATCAAAAATGAAGCATTGGTTCCAGATGACCTGTCTGTCATCCCGTTTCTATGGTTGTGGTATCTGCGTGAACGACAAAGGACCACGTTGAGGCACATTCCGTCTGGATGGCGTTATGTTAATTATAAGAATCCGGCCGATAAATACAAAGTCAATGGAAGAGAAGTCGAGATAGATTACAAATATGAGGGCAAGTTAGATGTGAAGGGAAATAAGGATTACAAGTTTAGCGTTGAGCTTAGTAGTGGTGACAGGTCTGAAAAAATTAGGCAGCCCGTGATATTACACGATGCAACCGTTCAAGGAGATCGTAAGTCGTGTCAATAAGTGTGTCGTTTTGATTTCAAGCGCTTTAATAATACTTGTGTATTTAGGATATCTATACGGCACCGTCCGCTGTTCAATCGGTATATTCTTTTGTTTGATAAATAATGTCGAGTGGATTTGAAGTGCACTTTTCAAGCTTTTCGCTTGTTTTCTTAGGTGGAATACAGCGTATTTATTATATTGCAAATGGAGATCAAGGCGAGAAATCGGAACACGTTTACATGCACAGTAAGGATTTCTCTTCACAGATAAAGTTTACCCGGATATCCCGTATGATATCGCTATCTAAGCAAGAAGAGGATGATTGTGAGTAACAGACCTTGATGTAGTATTTAGTGCAACGTTATTATAACACTAAAAGATATTTTCCGCGGTTTAATGTTCCCAGTGTCTCCGTATACAGCCCCAATGCCATGCAAAATTCTCCGACTGCTTGTTAAATCCGGCTCAAGAGTAAAAAAGAATGATCCATTACTGACGATAGAGTCTATGAAGATCGAAGTTAGGCTTTATTCTAGACATGATGGAATTGTGAACATCCTTGTTAAGGAAGGCGATGTTGTCAATGCTGGAACTCTGTTGGTTAAGATCAGCCATTAATGATGTGAACGTAGGAGATAGAGCTAGTCTATGCTCCAAAATTTCTTTGCACTTTGAACCGTATTATCCAAAAGCATGGCTACAGTCATTGGACCTACTCCACCTGGAACTGGAGTTATGTAAGAGGCTACGTTCGATGCTGACACAAAGTCAACGTCACCAACCCATCGAACACCAGATACCCTCGAGTTATCTGCACGAACATCAATAGAAGAAATAATAAATAATTATTTCACCAAATGTAGGTGCACGACATTAGCTTGTTTACAAACCTTCAATAGCATTTGTTCCGACATCGATAACAACTGCACCAGGTTTAATCCATTCACCTTTAATGAACTCGGGTTTTCCAATAGCAACCACGAGAATATCAGCTGTCTTTAGCTACAATAAGCAGTAAGAGAAATTGTTAAAATTATTTAAAAAATAAATACAATGTCAACATAATACATACTATTTCTGGTAGATCTTGTGTTTTAGAATGACAAAGTGTTACTGTGGCATCAGCTCTTGTTAGAAGCATAAACATGGGGAATCCCTGCGAACGATATAGTATATATGATTATCAATATTGCAACCATAGTATTACTGGTAAACGATATCACATACCACAATATCACTTCTGCCAACTACAACAGCACGTCGACCAGCGATTTCCACACCTGCAAAGGAGCGCCAAAACGTTAGGTGAGGGAATTTTCAACGTGGCACTTAAAGATGGGAATGCGGATTACCTATAAATTTAAGCATTTCGATAATGCCCTTTGGTGTGCACGGTAAGAACGTGGGTGTATTGTGACGTTTAGCAAGATTCCCTATATTATATACATGGAAACTAATGAGGCAAACATAATGGATGAATTTTTTTCAAGTCAATAATATATGACTTGCATACTTTGTCATGTCACTATTATTAGTATTGCTTACCCATCCACATCTTTATTTGGATCCACTGCTTCTGTAATTACTTTTTCATCTATATGCTCTGGTAATGGAAGTTGAACTAAAAGTCCGTGTACTGATGGATTATTATTTAGCTCATTCACGGCATTCAAAAGCTAAATGTTCATGGAATTGAGTCGACTGACTAAATCAGTGCGTTGAACAACAAAATTTCAAGTTAGTTTCCGGGTGCACAATTTGTACCTCGTTCTGACTAATAGTGCTGTCTTTCTTATGTAAAGTAATTTCAATCCCGATCTATCAGAGGACGCACAGTTAGTTACTTCAAGGGGAAAACCCATAAACTGTAATGAGCAAGAAATTCTTACTTCATTTGCAGCTCTTTCCTTTTGTTTCACATAAACAGTAGAATCTTCTCTTAATCCGACTTGAATAATGGCAAGATGCGGTCTGAAGCCGGGATATTTCTGTGCAAGATCTATAATCTCTTGCTTTAATTTCTCGCGAATAGATCTTAGGTATATTAGCGATAGCTGTTGACATACATGAATATTACGAGATTTGTTTTTTCGATCGCCTACTTTGCTAATTCTTTGCCGTCAATCAATGTTGCCATTTTTGACCTTTTTCCTGTGTATGATCCTGGTGAGAGATAGCAAGAAACAGTGGATGACTTTAGTGGAATTAAATATTGTCCAATATCAATTCGCTTTTTTTCCGGTAAAGGTGCCCTTGATAGGTAGCGGAATAGCTGTCTTTTAATGGGAACTTGTACTGAGAAAGACCACATTCAGAGAAAAAAATCAATCTTAGATTTCACATGACTTTGATCAACGAGTAAAGCCTTTATTAATAATGATTTAGTCTAAAACACCTACAAGCTAAATAATTTATATCTACGTGAATCACGTTCTATTCCATTGTATAAATAACCTATACATTATAAACCTTCACTAGTTTCGATGAACATACTGCTCAGTTGAAAGAGAATGTTGTGGTAGGGTTTCAATATTAAGCATCAAAATGGGTGAATTGCAAAATTTAACCAAAAAACCCAACGTTAACGAATATATAGTACAAAGTATAGAACGCTCCATCTCAGGACCACTTGCAGAATAAGAACGTGTGATTTCATGTAGCTTGCTGAAAATGTCTCTACATGCGGAAGAAGTTTACATTTTTAACGATTAATATTAATATTAACATGTCAGAGACTCATTCACGGCTTTTACACGTACAATTAAAAATTCGCGAATTATACGCGTTATTGTCAATCACACCTTCCATTAGCATTAAGTAAATATTTCACACTTTTCTTTTCTCTGATAGTAATAGTAATAGTAATAGTACAACTTGAACATTTATAAAGCTCTATTGCAAAGTTATAGTTATAAAACCGCCAACCTAATTTTGACTTGTCATGGTAACATAGTTGCAATAATAGAGAATTTTAACCACATAAATAGAACTAGAACCTTGGTATTAGATGATGGAATGCCAGAATGATCTTGCGCAATGAAACTAGGTTGCTCGTTATCTGAGGGAGTGGCAAAAAAGCTATTATATAATTCTCTCATTGAAGAGAGTGTAGTCAGTTTCTAGTATAATATCTCCAGTGTGAAATTAAATTTAGTCTACCGTCCATATGTATTGAAGACGGAACTCATTCGCTGGGAGCTGGAATAAGAATTCTTCGAATGACGCGTCTGAGTTTATGTGACGCACTAACTGTTGCTCTAATAGCAATTCTATTCCCACGTCGTTGTTATTAAACGGTGCTTAAAAAAAATCTTCGCTGTGTGTCTAACCTGAATTAGCGAGTGTGGTGTCAAGCCATTGAGGTTAAGGAGAGCCTTCAATAATCAGTTTCTACTCTTTAATAAGACGCGTGTCAACATCATCCGGTCACAATTGAATACAAACGCTCGTCCAGTTAGATCAATAAAAGAATCGATGGCATATTAAGTTTATTTGAGATTAAGCTGTATACCATCGCCGTCTAATAAGTCGCTAAACTCGTTGCAACTATTTTTACCAATATTATTATATATACTTTATAATGTCAGACATATTGTAATGGTAAAGTAACAGCGAATATGTACGTGCTTGTTTAAAAAAAGCATACATTGTTAATTCTATACATTATCCCAAAAATAAGGCATGTCATGATGACTAATGTCGTCTTTCAGACGTATTACTTCATGATGCCATTATGATTGACTCCAAGAAATCGTTTCGCGAGTGTTGGGAAAGAATCCATCACCCGATGTTCATAAAGTTAGCGTTGTAAACGCATTTTACTTTCTTGCAGAAGCATAACCAAATGCAAAGCGTGCGATACGTTCTGTTTCGCTTGAGCTATAATCTTCAACGATTCTACTACCTTGGGAGTCCAAGGGATCTTGTCGCTTTTGCGGATGATTATTTTCCCCAATAGTGGTGTGGTTTTATCGCAAGTTTAACCAGCTTTCAAAGTTGTTCGGCGTTATATTGTCGCGTAATTGGTCGCAGGCGAAATCCAACATATCCTTAGTTATATGTGAAAGCCAATCACTAATTATTCTAGAAAAGCGGTCGGGTAGAGAAATCCGATTACAACAAGATTGATCAGCACGGACCAGATGGAACTAATAGAAATCAAATACAACAAGTCGGTAAGTATACAACAACTATCAAATATGTTACATTTATAATTGAATAGTTTACCTTGTCATAATATATCTCAACCATCTCAAGTGGGATTAATTTCACATAATAATAAGGATAAGTAGTAATAGCTAGACTATATAGGTATGCGTCATATTTCTCAACCCGTTCCATTTGCCGAGTTTTGTTTGTATTTGCTTAAATTCGTCAAGTTTCTTAATGTTGCTCGTCCACCGATTTGATGATTCTTTACTTTCCACAAATACACCACGCGGTACTACATTTGAGTACTCTGCATGTCGTGAGAATCCAACAACGTTGAAAGTGTCTCTAGCAACCATGAACTTATTATTCATACTTGGTAAATCCTATTATTATCATGCTGTTATGCCTCACAAGGCATGTTGTATATCTTCTGAACTGATTGCGTAAAGTAGCATGCTCACATTGCATGTTCACTTTCTGGCGTCCATTTTAGCGGGGCAAATTGCCCGCTAAAAAATTGGGGGTGGGGTATGGAAACAATCTTTTATAACACTATGGGCGTAGTCATGCGACCCAAACAAATGGCTAAATTTTCAAAGTCGGTATGACGAACGACTAAATGAATTTACGAAACAAGAAGTTAGAAAATAAATAATAATAAGAGTACATAAGATTTTGATTTACTTGGTTGTTTCAGGTTGATAATAATAAGGAACTTAAGAATACGTTCCTTATGGAGTGGGTATGTCAAAGGATTCAATGTAATCTATGGCTCCGCATGTTCATTAGTGAGTTCTTTAGAATAGTACAATATGTGACTCACTTTATATTTGATTGAAATAAAAAATAAGTTGTTTGCAGCAATTCGTCCATACTTAGATCGAATACCAACTAAGGCGTGAACAAAAAAAAACGAGAATGTATAATAGCATAGACTTTTCCACGCGTGTAAATTGCTCTAGCGAATACTCGGATGAAATACAAACTCGATCACAATCTTGACAAATTGCATAGACAGAATTTTGGCCCATAAACTATGACATTGAGTTATTTATTGTGGCGGATTAAAACGACATCGGATTAAAACGAAATTGGGTGCACATATTCTTTTATCACCAAAAAAAGCGTTACCAAAAAAATTTAAATTATCATACTAAAGTAGGAAAAAAAGTCTGTTTATATTTAATCTGATGTCGTTTTAATCTGTCACATTTATTAAACTATGGCCATGCTAGAATAGCCACCTCAATGACTGTTAATGGACGCATCCAAAAGGAGTTTTTATCGTTGATTTTGATTAATTTGGGTTGTTTAACCTCAACTTTAATTTCTGCGCACTAGTGCAATACAGTAACAATCAGTCCGTAAAATATTTGGCTAGGAACATAGGAATAACTAAAATGTCATACAGACACTATCGTTCAAACCGAAAGTATGACGAACCAACTGAGCGATATACCCCAGACGGACGACTAGTCAAAAATGAATCACGAGAGACGAAAGAGGACATTCCCTTGAAAGAAATTGTGAGCTCAGACTACAAGCCATTGTTAATAGTTGATGCGCCGCTTATGACACATTCGCTAAATCGACAAATGCTTCGTTGATAAATATTGGCTGATTTAGCTTCGGCGACCAGATCTAAGAGAAAAGTTTCTCAAGGAAGCACGCGAATCGATAGCAATCGATAAAGATGCGTTGAGGAAAGAGGATGTGAAAATCGAACCAGAAAGTGATGACGGGTTATGGAGTAAAGATATTGAAGACAGGTTTTTTTCATATCGGCCAGGATCTGAATCTTATATTACTAGAGGAGATGACGATTACTTTGCTTTCAGAGGTAAGTTGATTCGGTTAATTGTGAGCGTAAATCAAAGATCCATTCACGTAGTTTGGTTTTTAAATATATATATAATTATGTATATCGTTCGTATATCAACAGAATTCTAAAGTATTGTAATATTCTATTAAAGTTTAATAAAATCTGAATCCCATTCTCTTGTTAATCAATATATAAAGTCAACTTGGAAGGACGTAAACTGTAGATTGACATAACATAACCCCTTTTTTTAGAATTTTTCGTAAAATATAAATCCCATCGAAAAATCAAATTGAAACAACTTGCTGAGGAACAACCTTCACAAAAACGTCTCACAAAATCGTCAGAAGAGTTAAAATCTATGAAATATGCGCTGGTGTTGTTTGATGATTTTAAGAGAAAGAAGGACGCCGCAACAAAAGAGAAGATTCAAAAGGTTAGTCTGTAGTAACGAAAGCTAAATATGAATTCCTGAGGACCGATGCTGATATATCTCCAACATCTTACACTTGACGTTTTATTGATCCTGTTAGGATCGTGCAGCATTGCCGATTGCTCCGTTTAAAGATGTAATACTGAAAGCGCTTCGTCAATATCGCGTCATTCTCGTCGCTGGAGATACCGGTATGTTTCTTTATCTCATCTATAATGTCGAGTGGTGGCTTGAATGCTGATTGTCTACAACAACGTAGGATGCGGGAAGTCAACACAAGTACCACAGTATTTGATGGAAGCAGGATTTCAAAAGATCGCTTGCACTCAGCCCAGGAGGATCGCATGCTTTTCTCTTGCCAAGAGAGTTGGGTAAGTTTGCCATCTTGTGAGTAATCGATTTAAATCTTAATATTATCTAGTTCAGAAAAACGATAATTTTTTTATATTTTCTCATTATACTAGTTACGAAACTATGAATGCATATGGATCTCAGATCGGTTATCAGGTTATCGTCAATCTGCACCGACCATACGACTTAAAAGTCATCATTTCACTTACTAATCGAGTTGATATCAATTTCAGGTCAGATTTGAAGGTATAAAATCGAATAGAACACGCATACTCTTCTTGACAGAAGGCTTGCTCCTACGCCAATATGCTAGTGACAATTGGTTGGCTCAATATGATGTCATCATAGTAGATGAAGTTCACGAGAGACATTTGATGGGTAAGAACTTTGTGACATTTTTAGTGATAGGGATGAAGATAATTTGTTTTCAAAATTGCTAACAAGAATTATTGCTTGTTTTACTAAAGGTGATTTTCTACTCGGAGTGTTAAAGCAGCTATTACGAGATCGTGCGGATATTTATATTGTATTAATGTCTGCTACGATTAACAGCGAACTATTTTCAAAATATTTTGATGCACCGACAATAACAGTATGAGGATACATTTGTAATAAACACACGTACTTTTATCTTTATTTCTCTAAGTTTGGCTTTCGTACTATTTAGATTCCGGGAAAGATGTACGACGTCGAAATTCTCTATCGCCCACACAACGAGGAAGACATCAATCTCATTGACGATAAGAACTACAAAACAAGGCTTGAAGCTGAGATCAAAGTACATTTTTATTTTTATTTTATTAGCGCTCTTATAACCCGTAAATGTTTATTACTCACGTCTCTCTGTGTTGGAAGTATTCCATCCCGGCTAAATCCGACCGCATCGACTCAACACCATACTTGCAAATTATGGAACAAATAGATCAAACATACTCTGCTAACGAACGAGGTGATTTGTTAATTTTCATGAGTGGAATAAACGAAATCTCACAATTGGCTGAAGAAGTGAAGTTATATGCAAGTTATACCAAACGGTGGATTGTATTGATGCTGCATTCCTCGCTATCAGTTGAAGAACAAGAAAAGGTGTTTATATGATACCGATGGAGTGAAATCATGACTTGAGAATGTTGTATCAATTAATAACGTGGGAACAACAACGATTTATCAACAATCTTTTTGTTTTTTCGAAGGTGTTTGACATTGCACCAGAAGGAATTAGAAAATGTATTATTTCTTCCAACATTGCAGAGACGTCTGTCACTATTGATGGAATACGATTTATCATTGATTCCGGTACAAACAAGTCACTTTATATTAGAGTTCGGATTAATTTTTATCATTATCATGTTAACGATCCCAATTCAATTTTTGATGTTAGGCAGGGTGAAAGAGTTAGGACACGATGAAGGGCTACATAAATTATCAGAGTTTTGGATCTCGAAAGCCAGTGCTAAGCAGCGTGCTGGTATGGTGGCACATAATTGTTTAGTCTCTGATGCAATTTTGGTTAACATGTATACCACATTGATATGACACTTTAGGAAGAGCTGGACGAACTGGACCAGGGTAAGTAAAAGAAATTAATAGCTAATCGAAATACATGTTCTGGTTTTACCAAGAAGCAAACCACATCATACTCTCTTGTCTCTTACAGCATATGTTATCGGTTATACTCTGAACGCGAATATCAACATCTGAATGATTTTGCCATACCAGAGATTCTTCGGGTGCCTGTTGAACCTATTGTTCTGCAATTGAAGGCCCTTGATCTCGGCGATCCAAGAGACTTTGATTTTGTTGAAGTAAGTAACAACGAATCTAGTCAAACATAGAATATATTGCTTTGGGAACATTTTGGTAGAATACTAACCGACACTAAAAAAAAAAAAGCGCCCGCCAACGGCATCAATCGAATCTTCAATAAAATTCTTACAAATGTTGGGTGCCCTCGACGACCGCGAGAATCTGGCAGCGCTTGGCAGAGTCCTTTCTAACTTGCCAATAGATGTAATCTTGGGGAAGATGCTTGTAATGGCTACGGTAATAGATAATTTTGATTACGACACGTCAATAGAAATTCAGTGCTATTAATGATTGTGTTTAAACCTTGTAGGTATTTGATCTGATAGAGCCAGTGGTGACCATAGCAGCAGCACTCAACATACAGTCTCCATTCGTACGCTTAGGAAATAATCCCAAACCAGAAGTAATTCAGGTATGATGTAGCGTAATTTTGTCTTCTGATTACAATATTATTTATTAACAAATTTAACTTAACAGAATCGTCGTACTTTAGACTCGTCTCATGGAGATCCGTTTACCCTACTTAATTTATGGCAAGAGTGGGTCAAAATCAAAGCCGATCGATCGGTAATTAAACGGTATTGACCGAACGACTATCATATGCTTTATAAATTTTAATGCTCTATGTATATTGGCTATGAAGGAATCATCGCGATCGTGGTGCAAACGTCATGGCGTCGAAGAGCAACGATTATACGAAATAACCAAGTTAAAAAGACAGTTTGAAGATATCATGGGTGATGCAGGCCTGATCTCGCAAGAAAACAATAGACGAGAACAAGAGCGCGAGCGGATGAGTGCGGTATGTTAATTCTCATCTTTTGACCAACATACCTTCAACCGTTTCAGCTGTTAAACTGAAGCGCGTATTGATTGCATTTATCAGCGCGACATGCGTAAACGGAAAGAACAACAACATTTGCTTCGCCGGCAAAAATATATTCAGAAATCATCAAAGAGAAGAAAAATACTAAAGTTTCAGGAAGAAGGAGAAGAAGAACGAGATGGTACATACATCATTGGTCAGATGGTTATGGTTATCTGGCAAGACAGTATAGAAGCTCCCGGGGCCAACTACGGCAGGCTTCTTGCAAGTGGCCTGCCTTATGATCGTTGTGGGAACTTCTAAGAACTCCATAGGCTTCTTGCAAGTGGCATGCCTTATGATCTTGCAATCTTGTCAATATTATACTCTTTTTCGAGCATTTATCATATATCATTTGTAGAATCACCGATCGAAATTTCAGGAAGTTGACAATTTCTGGAACACAAATAGTAACCATTTTTTTGCGTTGACAGATACGGATCTTGAACACATAGATATACGCGACCTCGAATTTAGTTTGTCTCATGATGCTGAATCTCTTCGAGAAAAGTTGTATAACAGGCTTTTCGTATGGTCTTTTTTATTGTAAAGAGATTGATTAACATATTTGTTTACTCAGGTCAACGTCTGCACTTGCCTCCGAAAAAGATATAAATGTTCTGAAACTTATTATTTGTTCAGGTAATCCGTCAAAGTTAATCATTTGGTCCATTGTTGGCATGTTCATATCATAGACTAATAGTAAATAATTAATTTAGGATTGTATCCGCAGCTCGCCGTTGAAGACGAACACAACGAAGTGAGAAAAATAAATGAGCAGATATTTCATACAAAAACTAAACGGTATTTGTTTAATGAAAGGTCATGACCCAGATGTCCGTGTATTCTTCATCCTCATTTTATATCAATTTCAAAATAGGTTCTTGAACATTCATCCAACAAGTGTGTTCTATGCTAACCCGGATTGGCTTGTTTCTGGTCGAGGATCTGGTACTTACAATCAAACTGTCGAGGTCCTCCCTTCTTCTGTTCTAGTCGGGTATTATCTTCAAGCCTTTCTGATATCATTTCCATCTATTTTTTTTTTGTATCGCTGTCTCATACTCGATCCGGCGTTTTACCAAAAGATACAAATGACGAACTCTTAGCCTATGTTCAGTTACTGGAAACCAATAAACCGTATCTTGTGAACATAATGCGTGTTCCGACAGTACATACGTGTCTTCTGTTTGGCAAATCCATCGATACTAATGCCGACTGTTCGTTAATTGTCGTCGATGACTATCTGGTACTGCGGTTTCACGGTGCGAGAAAAGTGGAAAAAGTGCTAGTCATAACTTATCAGCTGAGGAAACTATGGGGCTTATTGGTCGAACGGAAACTAGAGAGTGGTAAACGAAAGGTGAGAAGGGCTAGTGAGAATAATGAGAATGCAATTGTGTCCTACGCGCAAACTCGATCGATACGGAGAAAGTAAGATGGACTATTGACGATTGCGACTATTTCATAGGCTAGTTTCTCCAAAAACAAAAGAGATGCTGTGAGAGACAAAGTTCCTGATGACATTCTCCTGACAATGCCACCCGCAATACAAAAGATATATAAGGATGAGTGGCTAATGAACAAGTACGAGGAAGAATACGATGAAGATGATTTTTCAGCGTTATCGGAAGAGTTGTCGCATAAACTAGCTGGTTTCATGGATTCACTGATTACGTGCGAAACTGGACGCGCCAAAACTTCCGAGCTGTTGTTGATGGTAACATAGAATATTAAATTTTTTTGTCTTGAAATCATTGATTGCAAAGAATTAAGCACCAATGAATTTGGTTTAGTTCCCTCAGTCTTCTGGCCAGACTTTAAAAGAAGAAGATTCATCAATATGGGATTCCGAAAAAGGTGAATTTTGATTATTAATCAAATGCATATTATCCTGTCATGTTCACTGTCTTTTTCTTTCTACAATAGTGGTAAAGCTTGGAGTTCAAGTAACGTCTTATCTGCGGTGGAATAGTGTCCATCTCAGCAGTCTTGGAACGACATCTTTTTCAGCAGACTCTGTCACAGCAAACAAAAGGCGTGACTACGTCTATCGGTCTTATTGGCGTTGTGAAAAATGCAATGCGGACTTTACTTTTAATCAAACGGAAATTGAGGAACATATGATGAAATGTGGTAGGGAGGCTAACGATATTATGGACGAGAGTGGGAGTGAGAGTGAGTATATTGATTATCTGGTTGATAAACTGAAGAAGAATGTAGCGGAAGGGAAAAATGAACAGGAAAAGAATTTCCATTGTGATATTTGTGGGAAAGATTATTCGTTTAGTCCGATTGAGATCCTTAGACATAGAAAGAGTTGTAAATTGGGTAGCAGCTGATTTAAAATAAAATTTACCATTAAATTTGTGAGCATAAATACTGCGATTCTCGTATAGCTCGATGCCTATGTTAATAGTCTTTCTTTGAATTCGCCAACAAGCCTTTTGAACCCAACCACAAATTCTTAGTTACGCGACTATCTTATTAATCACGTGGCAAATAATTTAATTGTGAACCAAGTTACTATAATCACTGGAATTTCGTTCTTCTCAAGTTATGAAGTGAGTGTTTATTTAACGCTAATGTAAACCCTCATAGCACAGCTTACAGTAATATAACCTGTTTACCCAGTCAAAATTACTTCTTTTCGACTCAAACAGCGTCACCAAAGAAATCCTTCGTATAAATGCTCGTGAGGCAGAGCGCAACATCTCCGAGACGGGCTCTTGGCACAATCAGTATGCGGATTCTCCTTACATATTTGTCGGTAATATCCCATTTGAGCTCACAGAAGGAGACATTATATGTGTATTTTCTCAGTAAGTTTTCGTTCGTTCATCACAAATTGTATCACCGAATTTTATTAATTAGCTTTATTTACTAAGAATGTTTAATAAACTGGCAACAGATATGGTGAAATATTGAATATAGATTTGATTCGCGATCAGCAGACAGGAAAGTCGAAGGGATTTGCATTTATTAGATATGAAGATCAAAGAAGTACGATACTCGCAGTAGATAATCTCAACGGTATCAAGGTAAGTATTTGACAGATGAACCGAGAATGTCTGGATTGATGATTGAATGAAGCTCTATAGATTCTAGGGCGTACGGTTCGTGTTGATCACGCAAGTGCCACTACAAAAGACGGAAAACGACGAACCGGAATGAATGCGCTTCCACAGAAGAAGAAAAGGTACAACACATTTTCTACATGCTTGCCACCTCCCACAATCTATACAGAGTAGCCAACAGTGAAACACAATTCCAGTGGTGATAAAGGAATTAACAAGCTGGCGATTAGACAAATCGATCAAGAACCAGTTATTGTATTTTTTTTTTTTCATTGATGACTATATGGAGCGCACTACTAAATCTTCACTTTCTTTCTTTTCCCTCGCATCTAGCAAACGAAAAGGTTAGGATCAGACTTGTACTTACCCAAAGCTATTCTTCCCGATCTTAATGCGAACAAATGGGAGGAAGAGCTACAAAAGACGTATTGCACATGCATGTGTCTTGGGGATTTAGAGTTAGATATAAAAATTATTTAAAATTCCCGCCAGCGGGTCACCCGACTTAAATTCAACCTGTCACCATAGAAATGCAAGGAAGAAATAAACAAGAGAGAGAAAAGAAGAAAACTAATGAACATGCAACTTGAGTGTCTCCATTCAACCATGTGTCTCCTGAAAAGCAGGATTGGAATTACGTGATGTAAAAGTTGTCGCTGCAAACCAATAACACATTCTCTGCAGAGAATAATTAGAGTAAAAAATCCTAAAGTATCATGAACAAGAATGCTCTCGTTTCTACTGTTTTCGTTTCTTTGGGTATTTTGTGTATTGGGTCAATCATACTCATAGTTTACTTGTAGCATTAATATTCCCTCAGAATACTTCCGCGCAATCTGACGTTTATGAACTGTTAATTGAGCTGTAATAATCGATAATTTGTATGTTTGTAGAGTTGTGGAATTCTGTTTAAAAAAGAGGAACATACCTTTACAATAAGTATTTCCCCTGACAAAAGTCATGAGATTGTTCTAAAATTTACTAGTAAAACATAAGAAAAATCCTTTTTTTTCGAAAATCTCTCTTGTTTGCAAACACTATGTAAGTGATAATAATTTTTATATGGGTTTGAAAGTAATTGACGGCACTTTTGAAAAGAGAAATAACAGTAAAATTTAATGATTATTATTATTAATCTCCCATGTAACGGGTATCTGGGTTAGTATATTTTTATATGTATAGCATATATCTAGCTACAACTTCATAATAATAATGTGTTAAAATTTTCTGTTATTTTTTTCAAACAGCACAGTCGATTAGTTTCAAAACCATGTACAAATTATTGCCACGTATATAGTGTTTGCAGAAATAGAGATTTTTGAAGAAAAGGGTTTTTTCATATGTTTTACTAGTAAAATTTAGAACAGTCTCGCGACTTTTGTCAGGGGAGTGTACCATAATAATAAATTTTTTGATTTCGAAAGGGAAGTCGCTGAACAACACGATCCAGAGCGCTTCATTACGTGTATATACATAGATATTTATCATCGAAATAGTCCAGCGTCTCAAAACGTGCCGTGGATAACGGATGCAAACTTGACCCTTTTCTCAATATTAATATTTTAAAATCTTTCGATAAGTCGGTCCACTATGCATGACAGACTTATCAAGGTTGAAGGGTGATCATACTACGTAAGGAATAATTTTTCTTTGGGCTAATTGATTATGGTAACAGGTCCTTTACAATGGTTAGGTTAATTACTTTCTGCTAGCAAGTTAAAGTCACTGATCCCTTCGAATAACGAATAATGGGTATGATTGTGATGAGCTTAATATCCGAGTTAGCGCACCTTAAATTGCGATATGTTGTCTACGAACTTACCCAAAGCTTACTTTACTCTCAACTAAAAATACCAAAATTCGGAATACACGTACAAGTTTAAAAATTGTAAAAAAAATATCTATATGTATACTGTCCCTAAAATTTGTATCATTCGAAAGCGCAAATAACCGACCGCTATTTGACACAAAAAAGTTAAACAAAATATCTTGCTTCGTTGGCAAGAAAATAAAATTTTAATTAAATTTGTCTATTTACGCTTTTAATATTATCAAATCACTATCAATATACTTTGAAATCACGAATACATGCATGTTTATTATTATACACGAAACCAGCGCTTGAGCTTCAAATAATATTCAGCAGACTTTTTACCGAGAGCTTAGTGAGGTTTAACGCGGTCTTCTATTGGAGAATAGCTCTTGGACGCGAGAGATTGGAGGAAAAACCGACCATCTTAACATGACATTATAAGCAAGGAAATGTTAGAAATTTGATTATATATATACTCAAATGTTTCAAACCTGTAATTTGTAGACAAATTCACAGGCTTCTATTACAATTAGGCGAAAATTTAATGTTAATATAATTTAATTAAAATTTTATTTTCTCGTTAACGAAGCAAGATATTTTGTTTAATTGAGTAAAGTAGGCTCAATATCAAGTAAGTGATAACCAACATATCGCAATCTTTTGCAGGTATGTTGGTTATTCACAGTTTATCCTCGTGAACAAGCACCCGTCACGTAAACAATAAATTTTAGGGAGTTATCTAACAGTAATCACAATAACCAGAAATGCGAAATAAATCCATTCAAATCATTGACTTAAATAACGTAGTCAGTAAAAAGAATAATCCGAACCAACTGATCTGTTTAATGTTAAAAGTTTTTTCTCAACATTTACAACATAGGGCTTTAAAATATTCGCTTTCTCGACCAGTTTTTCAGTCATCGTCTTTTTTACCTAACGATTTAACGAAATTTTGTGAACTAGACCATGAAGAATTAATAAGTGCTAAGTTAGAATTAGAAAAG
Organism: Paraglomus brasilianum; assembly: GCA_910592345.1. Taxonomy (NCBI): domain Eukaryota; kingdom Fungi; phylum Glomeromycota; class Glomeromycetes; order Paraglomerales; family Paraglomeraceae; genus Paraglomus; species Paraglomus brasilianum. The sequence goes on from CAJVPI010000575.1 coordinate 18,147, forward strand.
AGGTTTGGTGGCAAGTTAGCTGTTGGTTTCTTCTTCTTCTATTTTTCCCCCGGGGTAATTTCAACCTCATTTTTTATCTTTCACTAACAGAACTTCTCCTTTTTCATTTTGGATAACTACTCGGGCTAGACTTGGTAAATCTTTTTTAGGCGAGTAAATTTGCTGAATTACATCTTGGGCTTCGGCTAAAATTTTGCTTTCGCTTCGGTCAGCATTCCTTGAAATTGGGGGATAATTATTCTACCCCCCGTTATGAGATAAAAAACTTAACTCGCTAACTAATATTGAAAAAGCTTTAAAAAATGAAATTAGCAAACACCAATTATTATTTTCCCAAGGACAAAAGCCTCCTACCAGTCAAACACTCGTAGAGAAGCATTTAACTAGTTTACAGCCAAATCAAGAGCAAGAAGCTAAGGTTATCTACAGAGAACCATTGGGTATTCCAGGTTCGAGCAAATAAAGGGCATCGAATAATTGGTTTAGGAATAAAAATAGAAAATCTAAGCAATAACTGACCGTCTTTGTACTGATTAGATAAAAGAGCAATTAGATATAAACTAAATTTATATTGTTAAATTCGATTGCTAGGAGCTTGTCTTTTATCGTCTATTATTATTAAAGTTACTTTTATTCACAGATGAACGTTCTGATGCCAATCAGTGAAAAGGACGATTTACGACTATGATGGGAGAAGCTGGAAAAATATGAGAAGCCAAGGCTAAAGAAGTACACAACTGACTCAGACAGGTAATAGTAAGTAATGTTGTGTACCTTCACGGGGAAGCTTTGTGTTTAGCCAACCTTCATACACCACACCTCCCTTATTAAATAGCGCCTTTATAATGCTCTCTTTTTTCATCATCATCCCATTATAATTATGAAATGTAAATACCTGATATTAACAGTGCAAATTATTTACTATCTCTGTATCATCAAGAGTAGAGAAACTCAGCTTCCAATGATGTACTGAAGCCCTCTTATTTAGAAAATAATTTGCATTTACATTTTTTATACAGTCAACTCTCCTAAATGCATTTGACACCAATATTTCGATATATCGGGTCATCTATATTTCTATTTGTCCCGATGCGGTCGAATCTGTCGCTTGTGTGCCAAATATTCACTGTGCCACAGATCGGAGATGTTTGTACCATTGAGCGGAATCACGTCGCCTTTTATAGTCACACTCGATATTAATATAGTCACATCATATGAAAACCTTGATATTTTAATATTTCAAAAACCAACTATAAAAACGCCCTCTATATAAGCACAAATTTTTATAGTCACATACATTTATGAAGAAATACCTCTACACTGTTTATACCGAACTGCCCGGCTGAAGAGTTTTCGTTCGTAATAACCCGAGTTTGCTATTACCAGAGATTCGTTATATCCAGAGTTCGGTATAAACAGTGTCAACTGCACAATTTGATATGACCCCCTTTTTTTTTTGAGATCCCGATGGTGTGATTATATCGTGGTGCGACTGTACTCAAAAATGATTGGTTTGGAGAAAATCTTTATTATTAACAGATCTTCATTGTTAACGAAATTTTGTGCAAGTTAACCGAGGGGCTTATTATTATTATTATTATCCAATAACCAAATTCCCGCTGTGAGGCTAATTTTAACTCCTACTGAAACAATCCATCGCTATGTTGTCCGGGAAATTTTATTCTTTCAATAATGCTTTTTTATCAGTTCCTGTTGTAATAATTCTTTGCCATGCTTATTTTTATTGTTCGACTATAATAGTAAATGTAAAACCAAATAAAATTTGAGGCTGCCGATTACTTTGTAACAGCCTCAATATTCACCACAGGAACAAACCCAAAATAGAGGTGTTTATAACTCAGATTGTGTGACACTTCACCTGTCCTAATAGGTACAATGAGTATTTCTTCTTTACTGATGGCTTTGTTATCTTCGAATCCGTAAATGTGTGGCTACTAATACTAATATAATAGTTGAGCAGTCGTAATTGTAATATATTTTATTAATATGCAGAGAAGTTACACTACGTTGTCAATTTATGTATCACCACATACGTTGTTGAATATCTATTATAGATTGATTATTAATGGTGAGCATCTAAATTATTCTTAAATGAAACTGTTATTATAAAATAATTAATATATCAATAAATAAATAATCAGTTTAATCTATAAACAAAGTCCTTGGATATTAGTCGTAGTCATTGTACGATGCTAGCAACATCGTGCTTTAAATGTTCGATATCTAGATTATTAAGATACAGAATGTCTCACAAACATTGTCGGATTGTCGTCATATGTACGACGAGAAATATTGATTCAGACACGAATCTTGAGTTCCGTCTTTTAGTGAAAAGAGAGAATTAGAATCACTATTTTCATCTTTTAATCCACAAATCATGAATAAAAACGGTAATTACCAAAATTAGTTTCAGGATCACACTGACACTTGCCAGACTTGCGAACCTTTCGTTCTGGTGGACAGTGTCCAAAATCTCCGTGTTTGTAGCCAATATCGTTGAAGAAATGTATTCTGGACTTATCTAGAAAGAGAGCGGCCGCAATGGAATGGACTGGCGCATCCCCCCATCTGAAATTTTTCGATTTGTATGAAAGGTGTTTGCATCGCTCACAAATGACATTATTTCGCACACTGTTAAACTTACCGTTCGTAATAAAATCCTCCGTATTTGTCTAAATATTCAAAAAATTTTAGATATGCTTCGCTTCTATAAAAGCGCAGATCACCGATTTCAAAGTTGCTCCAAAAGTGACATCTATATGGGTAAGATAAGTAGAATATAATACAATGAATATATGTAAGGTTGTTTTTATAAAAAAGAAAAAAAAAACGAGTTTATACATACAGATTATAAGTTTCCATATTATTGTCCGATATAAGTTTTGCAGAATTGTCAGGTGAGACATATTGTGGATACTTTTTGATGAATTTTTTGACAGTCTTCCATAAGGTGGGGATACTCTCTGCGATTTCTTTCAGTGATATTGTGAATCCGTATGTGATATTGTTCTTTTGTATAAAGGCGAATGGATCGTAGTCGATGTTACAATAGAAATCAACTCCGGGCTCAACACGCCAGTAATAATCATATTCGTCCAGAAGGGGATGGCGAAAGAAAAATCCAGAATTAAAACGACACATGTGGTAATACGATTCTAATCCTCCGTATGGTACATTATCGAGTTCCATCTGCGCACGTGTGGTTTCCGCTTTTGTCTGGTTAATCCATGACGGATAGCTCCACATCTCCTTGGGAATTGTGGCTACAAATTGAGAAAAGATGAGTAATGAGAATGGCTTGATAACGGAATACATTATAAGATTTGGCAACAGCTTCCGACTGCAGGTGCCAGTCGCACTCAAGTAATGACACGTTTCCTAATTGATAGTGCGTGCCAGACAAACAATTTAAAGTCCTCCAACTGCAGAAAAGAAAAAAAAATCTACATAAAGAATACGAATATAAATCTTGTCTCGTTCTAGACTTTGTGTAAATAAAGTATTTCGTTTGTCCATCGACCAAGCGCTGTAATTGTACGCCTAACAGATTGTAAGTCAATCTTATTGTTTCTTATTATTGCTATCTTCCGCGTTGCATTATTAAAGAAAACGAGAGTCGACCTCCAAACACTAAATATATATTAGTCTTGGAAAATAAAAACACTTTATTTACACAGAATCATTATATTAACTACTTTGCCATTCTTTCGTAAACTCTGTTTCTTTTATATCTGAAAGATGTAGTTCGTTTGTTGTTAGTTTAGTTGACGAAGGGACGACCATCAAACAGTCAACGTCCTGCTTTTTTGAGATGTGAAAAGTTTTTTATTTATCATGAATCGCCTCCTCTTCGATACGTGACCATTTGGGAACGCGATGCCATCTGGGAAGATATAAAGGATTTGCAGTCGGAAGCTACCTGAATCTATAAATGCACACTCTTACCGTGATAAGTTTTAGCCTTTGTCATGGCAGAAGTTTGTTCTATAAATTCTTCAGTGAAAGGCACATCATTTAGATAGACATAAGGATAATTGTATTTCTTGTTCCAGCGATCTTCAAATTGCTTAAGAGTAAGCAACAATTGGTCTAGTTCGCTGTTCCTGACCAGTATAACGATTGCAGCTTTTAATCGTTCAGGGGTGTTGGCAAACAAGCTGGGATCCGCGTGAGGATCTATATATTTTGTCCTCAAGAACATTTGTCTTGTACTATCTCCGATAAAGGTCATGGCATAGCAAACCAGAAAACCTGCAATCGCCAAGCCGACAGCTATACGCAAAAAGCGGAGATTTCGGGCTGGTGTACGCTGGAACATTGTAACTCGATGTTGTAGCAGAGCTTTTGGACAATGTGTGTTTATATATTTATATAGTACAGAAGGAATTGACCAATAAAATTCAAATTCATGTTATTGACCTTTTAAAGGAAACCTCATTGAGTTTTTCGAGGGCGCCCCTAGTTTACTGTGCTGTTACTACACATCAAGACATATCTGGCACCTTGTGGTGCCAGTACATATTTCTATTAATTGTTCAAGTTGGTGCTTCGCACGTGATATGATGATTGTATCTACAGAAGTAGCGTATTAACAGTACTTGATTTTCAACGGCGGATGACAGAGATCGCTATTTACAACGTTTACTATTTTTGGATATTACATTTATATGTTGGGAATTCATGTATCTTCCTATACAAAAGGTACAAATTTTATTTTTATTTGCATTGGTCTCGTATTGTTATGAGTAATTCTGTTACAACAAAACACTAAATAGTTTTTTGTATAAAATATTATTCCTATTCTTGTTTATGCGTCGTATCCCAGTCAATAATTGAGTCATTTGATTACTTTTCTATTAAGTTGGCAAAGAGTAAAAAAAGGCGTCAGATTGAGTCTTGCGGAAGCAAGGTCTGAGATTTTCTTAATTTGTCGTTTTGCTAACAGAGGAGGTGTCAGTAGAGACATCACTTGTAGGAGCAGTCTTTCCTGCAATTTGCCTTCGTTTATTTCTTGTGTTGGGCGGTGATGTCTCAGTAACATCAGTTGTATTGATGGCAGTAGTTGTAGTAGAGGAGGAGGAGAGGAGGAATTGGTGGCTTGTGATCATGCGCCGTTGTTGTTGTGGGAGAGGGAGTGTCAGACAGGTCGAGAAGTCGGAGGGGAGAATATACTCGAGATTGTTATTTCTACGAGCATGCAGCTATTTGCGACGTCAAGGTCGCGGACAGAAATAGCCGCGAGCCACGACGCAGTTTTTTGGTCCTCGAGTATAGATGCGACCGCTCGATTTCGTGGTGACATATAAGCTCAAGTCTGCGGTTTTGTTGTCACCGGACTTTCCTCCCGAGTATTGTGATGTGCCTAGTTTAAATGATACCAGCGGTTTTCTGCGAATGATTGATCTATATGTTCAAGAAATGCGCCTAGCATGCTAGAGTAAAGCGATAGCGATCGCAGGTTCTTTGAATATCCAAACTGCCCTTTAAGTGATCGGTATTCTGAATAGGCAGACAGATTCGATGATCTACCAAGGCTCGAGTGTAAGTATACGGTGATAAATATTTTCGCTTTCCATATGGCACATTTTCAATACAGGTAGGAATCCCAGCCAGGGCAGGGCATGAGGAGGGCTTTGACTTGCACGATGCACACACTGCTACTTTCATGTTATTATGTGGCTGGACAGTTAAAGGTACGTGAGTATATACACACTCGAATGGAAACGTGTAGTTGGTTTGGCGAACAATCCACTTGACTTGATAAGGATATAGTAAACGCGAACAATATGAAAAGGGAATACAAGGAAATTGAGCATAATCTGATTCGTGGAGTTTGCGTAGAATTTGTATCAAAGCATTGGAAGGATGCCAAAATATATGCTCAATTTCTTGGAGACGCGCAGGAATAGACGCGTTAATTGAAGGGGAAATTATAGTGGAATTTTGCGTTCTTTATTTGTTTACACATATAAATGTATGAAAATCATCATCTGTGTAACATAAATTCCGCCACTTCATCGGGTACTGCGATAACATAAACAGGACTTGTAGGTTACATAGTACATATGGGCAATAGAGATTTTCGAAAAAAAAAAGTACTTTTCATATTAATATGTTTTACTAATAAATTTCAAGAAGTGACGAATACTTTTGATCACCCACTGTATGTCGGATGATGATTCGGGGAAAATACGAGAAGTTGGTTCAGAAAAATCAACGATTGATTGGTATGGTGCCAATGAATCAAAAGAAAAGTTGTCAATGATTCGAGACATTTGGTAATAACCCTTGGGATTGTGAAATCCGTTGCACGTGCAGAATAGTAATAGTAATAGAGAATTTGCTAATTCCTGAGATTTTAAGTACCGTGCTTGACTGTACTTATAAATTTTCCTATCACATGACCAAGAGAAAACGCGCTATTTCGGCCAGTCCTCGTCAAACTCGAAGCAGAAGCCAAGCTTCAGTGTCAAGAGAGATGTCTGACATACAACCAATTGTTTCAGTTGTAATATCAGCTGACTCAAGTTCATCAAGGAGCATTTTGATATCTGCTTCAATGAAGTGGTCTGGCTTAACAGTTGCCTCTGCAGTAAATATAAATGGAGAACTCAGAGTCAGGAGCTTCTTGATGGTTTCAATGCCTACAAGTGCAAAAGAGTGTAGACAGAATTGGTCACAGCCATCTTTCAGAAGATGCAGCACACCCATATACCATAAAGTCCTCAATGATTTTTCTGTCATGGTTAAGCAGAGCTGAAGCCTCATCAAATACAAGAACAACAGGTAGTGATTCCTGCTTTCATTGAAAAAAGGTCTCAAATGTGGCTGCTGATACTGGCTTATGCTCATTGAAAGGGAACTGATCTTTGTCCAAGACTTTCAACTTGTGACATATAGTCTACCAGAACTCATCAACTCCACATTCTAACTGAATGCCACCATTAAAAGATATCACATAGATCTGTAGACCACAACCAAAGCCCCTAACTTTGATCTAAGTTGAGTGACATGCAAGCCATCATGCTGTAGCATAAATGGCTGTTGTTTTTCCACTCTGATGGTGTCCATATACAAGACAAAATTTGCCTTGAATGAGGTATGTGCTCAGTTTCTGAATTGCATTTATTGGTTCAATGTAGAAGTTGATATCAGGGTGTGCTCCATTGGCTGCTGTGAAGGTATGGGGTCCACACCAAAAGCATATAAATGTCAGCTCTCAGGGATGAACAAAGCAAGATTCTACATAAACACACTCTTGACCAGGAACATATCTGACTCTGAAGGTGACATGAACATTGAATTCCTAGACCAGAAACAGTATGGATGGGATAGGGAGTGAGAAAAACAGGAAGTTAAGAAATCAGGTTGTAGAAAATGTGATGGGATGAGTAAATGTATAATGTCTACTCTATGTCCCCCAATTACAATGCCCAAGTCACAACATAACTTTCACCATAGCAAAAAGCACCTATTACACCAGTATTTGAACTATTCTCTTGCTCTCTCTGTTGCTCCTCTCCTCTATTAACCCTAATAATAATGTCTATTTACCAGTAGATTCCTTGAGCTTCTGTATTGCAACCTTTAAATCTGCCTTGTGGCCAGGAAGGAGGTTTATAACATTGGCCATTTCAGATATATCATCGGGCTCATAATTGGTAAAGTTGGACATATTAGTGTAGCCATTCTCAATGAACTTATCCTGATATTGAGTTAGCCCACAACTAGTGAGAAATGCTGTGAGGTCTGAAGCTGTAGTGTCTGCAAGTGTAAGAATAGCAGTGCCACAAATTATGGTATACAAAAACCACATGATCTTAATCAGTTATTAACTAACCAGTATGAGGAGTTTGCTGTGACAGAGGCTGACTCCTATGATGCCACAAAAAGACGTTATATGTTGAGCAGAAAACCTAATACCGTATACTACTGTGAATAAGCACCCACCCTTATCATAGTGAGGGCTTATTCACGATAGGATCGTCAACTCTTATCGGCATTATTAAAATGATCGGCAAATCATTATGTAAAGTATAATCCACAACAACGTTAAGGGGTAGCTTACAACAGTAATTGCAGTAACCAGAAGCATACTATTATTGT